>KV004016.1:204943-230119 GCA_001598015.1 Dorcoceras hygrometricum | reverse complement strand
TGTATCCCTGAACCATTGAGGGTCACACAAGTACTAGATTCGAGATTCCCGCACGGATACTCAGCTCAATGTGTTGAGCACGAGAAGAGGATATCGGGAAGTGCGACTTCCTAAAAGTCAACAGGGGTCAAACCGGGGTTTCCCGCTGTTGAGGGGCAAAACGGTCATTTTGCACTGGGGTTCTGAAAAATGGTTTTTCAGATCATTGTGTTCAGTTTTGGAAACTGAGTCGATCGGTCCGATCTGATCGGCGATCGGAGTTGCGATGAAGTCTCGGTGGTGGAGATGAACTGAATGTTCACTGTTGGACCCGGGCCCGTTGGGACGGTCCAAGCCTACCACTTAATCTATTTAATTAGAAGACTTCATAACACTTAACAACAATTGCAAACCCTAACCCTAAGCACCAAAAACCGCCGCCTCCCTCTCTCAAACACGCCGCCGCCGCCGCCGCCTTGAGTCGCCGGAATTCGTTCCGGCCGATTCGACGAGGAGAATCCGTTCGTGTAGAATTCGCCAGTGCTTCTAGTGCAGCCTGATGAAGGAGTCTCGGTTCTGGTCGTGGACCGTATTGGCGATTATCTAGCGCAATCTACCGAGAAGAGCCGGGTTCTTGTAATTCCGGTTGGAGCCAGGCACAAGTTCCAGCAAGGTATACGTTTTTTGAACGCCCTATGTATGACGATTATTGAATTGTTGTTTTTCGTATTGATCGTCTCCCGGCCTTTTTCTTTGTTCTTCCGCTGCCTCGCCGGGGGGCGGATCCGGATCCCCAACAGCGAGAAATGGAATTTCTACGGTCATGATTCTCAGTCAAATATTCCTTTAGTGTCTGCGATGGAGATGTTTAGTCTGTTGTCGTTGGAGAACGCTGGATTTATGATCTATTCTTTAGATGCATCTTCTTCTTCGCACGTAGAGCTTAGTGATGTTCCCGTTGTGCGCAATTTTCCTGATGTGTTTCCGGAGGAGATTCCTGGTTTTCCTCCGTGGAGAGAGATAGACTTCAGCATTGAGTTGGTACTGGTACAACTCCGATCTCTCGAGCTCCGTATCATTTAGCGCCTGCTGAGTTGAGGGAGCTTAAGGTTCAGCTTAGCGACTTGCTGGAGAAGGGTTTCCTTAGGCCTAGCATGTCCCCGTGGGAGCGCCTATCTTGTTTGTAAAGAAGAAGGATGGGTCGATGAGGATGTGCATCGACTTTAGACAGTTGAATAAGGCGACAGTTAAGAATAAGTACCCTTTTCCGATGATCGATGACTTGTTTGATCAGCTTATGGGTTCGGCTCTGTTTTCTAAGATCAATCTGCGATCGGGGTACCATAATTTGCACATTCGAGAGCAAGATGTTGCAAAAACTGCTTCTCGTACGTGGTACGGGCACTATGAGTTTTTATTTATTCCTTTTGGTTTGACGAATGCCCCCGCAGTTTTCATGGACTTGATGAATCGAGTCTTTAGAGAGTTCATATATTAGTTTGTGATTGTGTTTATCGATGACATTTGGTGTACTCCAAGACTCCGATGCAGCACAAAGAGCATTTGAAGTTGGTTCTTCAGAAGCTTTGAGACTCGCAGTTTTATGATAAGTTCTCTAAGTGCGAGTTTTGGTTGGATAGAGTTGTGTTTCTGGGTCATGTTATTTCATTTGAAGGTATTTCTGTGGATCCCTGTAAGGTAGAGGCTGTTGTTAACTGGGAGCTCCCCAAGAATGTTGCTGAGATTCGTAGTTTCTTGGGTTTGACTGGCTATTATAGGCGTTTCATAGAGGGATTCTCTAGTATAGCTAAGCCAATGACGCAGTTGACTCAGAAAGACAAGAGGTTTGTTTGGACTGAGCAGTGTGAGAACAGTTTTCTGTTGCTCAAAGAGAAGCTAACTTCAGCGCCTGTGTTAGCTTTGCCGTCTGGTTCAGGTGGTTTTGTGGTTTGTATGGATGCTTCCATGAATGGATTGGGTTGTGTGTTGATGCAGAATGGTCGAGTCATTGCGCATGCCTCTCGTCAGTTGAAACCGCATGAGACTAGTTACCCAGTTCATGATTTGGATTTGGCAGCAGTGGTTTTTGCCTTAAAAATTTGGCGCCACTACCTGTATGGCGAGCAGTTTGTGGTGTATTAAGACCACAAGAGCCTTCAGTATTTGTTTTCTTAGTCAAATTTGAACACGAGACAGCGTAGATGGATGGAGCTGCTAAAGGATTTTGATTGTGAGATTCAATATCAACCTGGGAAGATGAATGTAGTTGCTGATGCATTGAGCAGAAAGGCTCAAGTGCCGATGCTGGCTTCGTTGCAGATTTCGAAGGTCCATGAGCATCTAAGCTTTTCTTAGTCAAATTTGAACACGAGACAGCGTAGATGGATGGAGCTGCTAAAGGATTTTGATTGTGAGATTCAATATCAACCTGGGAAGATGAATGTAGTTGCTGATGCATTGAGCAGAAAGGCTCAAGTGCCGATGCTGGCTTCGTTGCAGATTTCGAAGGTCCATGAGCATCTAAGCACTACTGGTTGACGGTTTTACCCAGATGAGGATTTTGTTGTGGTGTCTTCTTTTCAAGTTGAGCTACAGATTGTTACGAGCATAAGAGAAGCTCAGAGAACCGATCCATCTATCCATGAGTTGAAGCTGAAGGAGAGATCTGGTCAGTTGGAGGGTTATTCTGTCTCATCTGATGGTTGTTTGAGGTTTCGTGGCAGGTTGGTTGTGCCAAATCTGGTTGATTTGAAGGAGGAGATCTTGAGAGAAGCGCACTGCAGTAGACTTAGTGTCCATCCTGGTGCAAGGAAGATGTATCATGCCTTGTAGCAACATTACTGCTGGGCAGGTTTAAAGAGTGATGTTGCTGATTTTGTAGCCCGTTGTTTGAATTGTCAGCAAGTAAAGGCTGAAAGGATGAGACCTGGTGGTTTGTTACAGAGCTTAGAGGTACCCCAATCGAATTGGGAGCACATAGCTATGGATTTTGTGACCCATTTGCCTCTTCCAGCAGAGGTTGTGATGCTGTGTGGGTTGTAATCGACAGGTTGTCGAAGTCTGTGCACTTCATTCCCTATAGCATTATTTGAAGAAGATGGTGAAGCTGTACATAGATTTCGTGGTGCGTTTGCATGGTGTTCCTGTTTCTATTGTTTCAGATCGTGATCCGAGGTTTACTTCCAGGTTTTGGAAGAGTTTGCAAACAGCTTTGGGTACTAGATTGGCTACGAGCACAGCGTATCATCCCCAGACAGATGGCCAATCTGAGAGAACTATCCAGATTTTAGAAGATATGTTGAGAGCTGTTGTGATGGATTTTAGTGGTAGCTGGCAAGATTCGTTGTCTTTGGTTGAGTGTTCTTATAATAACAGCTATCAAGTCACGATTGGTATGGCACCATTCGAAGCTTTGTATGGCAGGAAGTGTAGATCGCCTGTGTGTTCGGAAGAAGTGGGGGAGAAGCAGCTGTCTTCTCCAGAATTTGTAGCAGATGAGAGATCAAGTGGATCTGATTCTTCAGCGAATGAAAGCTGCACAAGATCGCCAAGCCAGTTATGCGAATAAGAGGCGTAGGCCTTTAGAATTTCAGGTTGGTGATTTGGTTTTCCTGAAAGTTTCTCCTTTCCACAGTGCTACGAGATTTGGTCTCAAAGAAAAGTTAGCTCCTCGTTATGTTGGACCGTATGAGATCTTAGAGAAAATTGGTCCTTTGGCTTATCGGCTGTTGTTGCCGCCAGATTTGTCCTCCTTACATGATGTGTTTCATGTGTCTATGTTGAGGAAGTATGAGCCAGATCCGTCGCATGTGTTAAGAACTGACGAGGTAGAGCTAGATCGGACTTTATGTAGAATATCCCTTGCAGATCTTGGATAGAAAAGAGAAACAGCTGAGGAATAAGACCATTCCTTTGGTGATGGTCCAGTGGAGCAAACATGGTATAGAAGAAGCTACGTGGGAACCGGAAGATAAGATGCAGCGTGAGTGGCCGCATCTGTTTGAATAAGCGTTGTATCAGATTCTAGTAGTTGTTTGCTTGTGGTTTTCCCAGTTATCTTGAACTTTTGATTTTGTTGAGTTCTTGTTCAGATCCGGAGTAGTTTGATTTCGAGGACGAAATCCTTTTTTAGTGGGGAGAGATGTGAGACCCGAAAGTTTAGAAAGATTAATTGAGTTAATTAATCGGGTTTAACATAGACCGGATTTGGCTTGAACAGATCTGGGATGAGTCAGCTTTGAGTTGGGATGCTTGGCGAAGTTATCGGGTTCGTATAAGTCCTTGAATCAGTTCTGGTGAGTTGGAGAATTTCCGTAGGAACTGATCAGATGTGAGTGTTGGTCAGCGCTGGGTGATCGCGCTCAGTAGTAGTGATGGAATCTGGTATCGCTGAGCAGATGTGAGTACTCTAGTATGTTTCTGTAGCGGGTAGCGAAACTACGTCGTTTGGGTTAGTTGGAACGACAGCGTTTTGGTTTAGCGGATGGGATTCAGATTCGTGTAGCGTTGGTCGTCAGATTTCGATAGGATCTTAGTTTTGCGATGCGTTGCTGGTTAGCATTTCAGATTTGAGTAGTGGGTGACGTGTCCAGAAGCGGCAATAGACTCTGTGCGACGTCGTTTGGTTAAGTCAGGATCTGTTTTGACGTATAGTCATATCTGATGTGAGATTCAGATCCGAGTGGGAAATCAGCTTTGAGACTTAAGTTGGTTGTGGGAACTGTTCATCAGATTTGAGTTGAATTTAAGAGGATTTGGTCTTCGTTTCCCATTATTGTTCCCCAACACTTAGTAATATTTTCCCGATAGCGAATCCTGTCGCGATACCCTAGCTACTGTTCACCGAACCTTATCTTCTCCTATTGCCGGTGGGAGACAGCTCTGATTGAAGTAATAGTGGTAGCGCTGGACTCCTCTTGCTAAGACGCTTCGTTTGGACTGCTTGTGGAAGCTTGCGTTAAGCTGGAAGTGGATCGAGAGACATCTCCCTTCTGTAGTCTGTTAGCATAAACGTCGGATTTACTTCTGCCGTTCAGGTAGCTTGTTGGGTAAGTGTAAAAATCCTACCTTGTGCTTGTTTAGAGCCTTCTGTTGTGCTAGAAGGGTATGACATATTTGGTTGAGCTCGTAGCTCCCAATTCGTAGTTTCTGTGCTACTGTCCCTGAGCTAGTATCTATGTTTGGCTTAGCAGGTGTGAGATCTATGTTGCTAGGGTCTGCTTTTTGTGTAATTATAGCTCAGAAGACTTGAGGTACGGATGTGAGCTTGTTTTACAGCTTTGGTTTGAGCATGGGTGATTATGCTTGCTGCTGTGTATGCCTTGCATCATTATATATGTTCTGTGTTGGACATTTTATCTGTTGCATACACTCATTTATCACATTAAGCTCAGATCTGTTTTTCCGTGCCTTGTTCATTGATCTGTGCATACCGGGATGCCTATGAGGCGATGCGGGTAACTCCCGTATACCTCATCTCTCTGCTGGGATATGTTAGCCACTATGAGCGGAGTGGGTAGATCCCACACCTCATGAGTTGGGCAACAGTGGGTTGAGCCATGTTTTGCATCTGGTGCCGTGTGTTGGAGACGAGTGGGTAGCTCCCATATGCTCACACACCACGTGGCCACTGTTATCCGTTGCTATCTATATTTGATCATCTTTGAGATTCTGGCTCTCTGCCATTTGGTTGTAGCCTTCTGTTTGTACTCAGCTGTTCATGCATAGCTTTTGCATATTATCTGTTGCTTTTTGTTAGCTTTTTTATGTTGCTCTCCGTACTGGGGTTTGACCCCGTGTCCCTCTGGGCTGGTGTTGTTTGCCTGTGTGTGTTTTCAGGTTATCATGGTTACTCAGCTGGTCATGGAGTTGACCCAGCTGGAGGTTCCCCAGAAGGTGGTTAGAGTGTCCCAGTTATCGTCTAGCATATATGTATCAGTACTGTTAGCCGGGGGATGCCATGTGCTTTATTGTATTCAGTTGTAGTGTTGTTGATTGGTGCTTGATACATGCTGTACTGTTGTACTGTGGCTCCTAGCGTGTGTATTCTTTATAAAGTGGGATATTTTGAGTATTGTTGTATTTTAAATTATGCTATATTTCAGTCAGGCCAAAAGCAAAATTTTAGCCACTATTTTAAGTGCTTCCGCTATTGTTGCGTGGTTAAACTCTGTGTTTGTGCATGAGGCCTGACATTGGCGACGTTTCAGCTGAGGAAGAATGCAGAGCGATGGTGGAGAGGTGCTTCACGTACGCTCAAGGAGACTAGTGCGGGGATTACTTGGGATAGTTTCTGTACGGCGTTCCGTCAGGAGTATGTTTCGGAGTCTTATGTGAATGCCCGGGAGCGAGAGTTTGATAACTTTGTTCAGGAAACCATGTCGGTGGGTGAGTATGCTCGAAGGTTTTCTTCTCTTTTAGTTTATGTTCCTCATGTGTCTGGCCGGGAGAGGGCGAAGAGGAACCGTTTCTTGGAAGGGCTTAATGAGGATCTGTATTCCTTGGTGTTGGCGAGTTCACCTACAGTTATGCGGACGTGGTGGACAAGGCAATGGACATCGAGGATGGGTTAAGGAACCGCAGGTCTCGGGTTCAGCTTCCAGCGGTGCAAGGTTCATGTCCCAGTGTTCCAGGGGCGCAACCTCCCCAATTTCCTTAGTCATCTCAGCAGCAGCCCCAGCAGTCAGTGCAACAGTCTGGGTGCCACAGGTTTAGGCCTCGTGGCCATCAATTCAAGAAGAAACAGGGTTCTATTTCTTCTAGCTCCGGTAGTTTGAGCAGCAGTAGTAGCCCTAGGGCCACCTTTTGTGGCCAATGTGGAGGCAGACACCCCTCGACGCAGTGTACAGGGGTTCAGGGTGCTTGTAATAATTTTGGGCAGTCTGGACATTTTGCGAGAGTGTGTCCAATGGCGGGATCTCAGCACACTGCAGCCCCACCTCAGGGTCATTCTGGGGTCATCTTGAGGTCTTTCTTTTCCTGTTCCGCAGTCGAGGGTAGGGGAGACTCAGTATAGGCCATTCCAGCAGGCTGGTCCTTCGAAATTTGGACAGTCTTCTCAGCCTCAGTTCTCAGGACCTCAGCATGCTCAGGAGAATGCCATGACGCGGGAGCAAGTGGAAGGCACGCCAGGAGGAGTGATTGCAGGTACTTGTACTGTATTTGATTTTCCTGCACGTGTATTATTTGATAATGGAGCATCACATTCGTTTATAGCTGATGCATTTGTGGTTGAGCATGATTTGCATAACACTTCTTTATGTGATGTTTTTTCTACTGTGACTTCTGCCAGCGTGAGCCTGTTCTCCCAAGAGATTTTGTTGAATGACATTCTTAGGTTTGGTGAGAATGTGTTGTAGCGAACCTGATTCGTTTAGTGATGTGGGAGTTTGATTGCATTGTGGAAATGGACATGTTGTCTAGTTCTAGGGCCACCGTGGACTGTTTCCATGGCGTTGTGCGTTTTCGACCCCGGTCTGGCGAGAAGTGGAACTTCTATGGCCTCGATTCCCAATAAAATATTCCCTTGGTCTCTGATCTGGAGATGTTTAGCCTTATGTCGTTGGAGAATGCGGGATTCATGATCTATGCTATGGACGCATCCTTTTCGTCGTGTGTGGAGCTTAGTGACATCCCCGTTTCTTGAGATTTCCTTGACGTGTTCCCTGAGGAGATTCCTGGCTTTCCTCCGAGAAGGGAGATCGACTTCAGCATTGAGTTGGTACCTGGTACAGCTCCGATCTCGCGAACTCCTTATCGTTTAGCGCGAGCTGAGTTGAGGGAGTTGAAGGCACAACTTAGTGATTTGCTAGAGAGGTTTTATTCGACCGAGCATGTCGCCGTGGGGAGCTCCTATCTTGTTTGTGAAAAAAGAAGGATGGTTCCATGAGGATGTGTATTGACTTCCAGCAACTGAATAAGGCGACCGTGAAGAATAAGTACCCTTTACCAAGGATCGATGACTTATTTGATCAGCTTCAAGGATCAGCGGTGTATTCGAAGATCGATCTGCTTTCGGGTACCATCAGTTGCATATTCGAGAGGAAGACGTTGCAAAAACTGCATTTCGTACGAGGTACGGGCATTATGAGTTTTTGGTTATGCCTTTTGGTTTGAGGAATTCCCTGCAGTTTTCATGTATTTTATGAATCGAGTCTTTCGAGAGGTCATCGATCAGTTTGTGATTGTGTTTATCAATGACATCTTGGTGTACTTGAAGACTCCGATGCAGCACAAAGAGCATTTGAGGTTGGTTCTCCAAACACTACGAAATTCGCGGTTGTATGCTAAGTTCTCCAAATGCGAGTTTTGGTTGGATAGAGTAATGTTTCTGGGTCATGTCATTTCGGCCAATGGATTGTCTGTTGATCCCAGTATGATAGAGGCTGTTGTGAAATGGGAACGTTCCAAGAATTTTTCAGAGATTCGTAGCTTTTTGGGATTGGATAGCTATTACCGACGCTTTATCGAGGGATTTTATAGTATAACTAAACCTATGACGCAGTTGACCTAGAAAGACAAGAGATTTGTCTGGATGGAGCAATGCGAGAACTACTTCCAATTGCTTAAATAAAAGCTAACTTCAGCGCCAGTGTTGGCTTTGCCTTCGGGTTCAGGTGGTTTTGTGGTTTGTTCGGATGCATCGCTGAATGATTGGGTTGTGTTTTGATGCAGAATGGTCGAGTCATTGCGTATGCCTCTCATCAGTTGAAACCGTATGAGACTCGATACCTAGTTCATGATTTGGAGTTGGCAGCAGTGGTCTTTGCCTTGAATATTTGGCGCCACTATTTGTATGGCGAGCAGTTTGTGGTGTATACGGACCACAAGAGTCTTCAGTATCTGTTTTCTCAGCCAGATTTGAACATGAGACAACGTAGATGGATGGAGCTGCTTAAGGATTTTGATTGTGAGATCCAATATCTGCTTGGAAAAGTGAATGTAGTTTTTGATGCATTGAGCAGAAAAGCTCAAGTGGGTATGCTTGCTTCGTTGCAGAGTTCGAAGGTTCATGAGCATCTGAGCACTACTGGTTGGAGTTTTTACCCACGGGAGGGTTATGTTGTGGTGTCTTCTTTTCAAGTTGAGCCACAGATTGTTGCAAATATTAGAGCAGCTCAAAAGATCCATCGATCCATGAGTTGAAGTTGAAGGTTAGAGTTGGACTGTTGGAAGATTTTTCTGTCTCATCTGATGGTTTTTTGAGATTTCGTGGCAGGTTGGTAGTGACAAATCTGATTGATTTGAAGGAGGAGATCTTGAGAGAAGCTCACTGTAGTAGACATGGTGTCCATCCTGGTGCAAGAAAGATGTACCATGCCTTGAAGCCCCACTTCTGGTGGGCAGGTTTGAAGAGTGATGTTGCTGATTTTGTTACGCGTTTTCTAAACTATCAGCAAGTTAAGGTAGAAAGGATGAGACCTGGTGGTTTATTACATAGTTTAGAGGTGTCCCAATTGAATTGGGAGCACATAGCTATGGATTTTGTAAACCATTTGCCTCGTTCCAGCAGAGGTTGTGATGCTGTTTGGATTGTAATAGACAGGCTTTCGAAGTCTGCTCACTTCATTCCCTATAATATGACGTATTCTTTGAAGAAAGGGGTGAAAATGTACATAGATTTCGTGGTGCGTTTGCATGGTCTGCCTGTGTCCATTGTTTCAGATCGGGATCCAAGGTTTAGTTCCAAATTTTGGAAGATTTTGCAAACAGCTTTGGGCACCAGATTGGCTATGAGTACAGCTTATCATCCTCAAACTGATGGACAATCTGAGAGGACTATCCAGACTTTGGAGAATATGTTGAGAGCTGTTGTAATGGATTTCAGTGGTATCTGGCAAGATTCTTTATCTTTGGTTGAGTTTTCTTATAATAACAGCTATCAGGTCACAATTGGAATGGCACCATTTGAGGCATTGTATGTCAGGAAGTGCAGATCGCCAATCTGTTGGGAAGAAGTGGGGGAGAAGCAGCTGTCTTCTCCAGAATTTGTGCAGCAGATGAGAGATCAAGTGGATCTGATTAGGCAACGTATGAAAGCTGCACAAGATCGCCAAGAAAGCTATGCGAACAGAAGGCGTAGGACTTTATAATTTCAGGTTGTAGATCTGGTTTTCTGGAAAGTTTCTCCTTTCAGAAGTGGTGATGAGATTTGGTCTCAAGGGAATGTTGGCTCCTCGTTATGTTGGACCTTATGAGATTGTGGAGAAAATCGGTCCTTTGGCTTATTGCTTGTTACTGCTGCTAGATCTTTCCTCATTACATGATGTGTTTCATGTATCTATGTTGAGGAAGTATGAGCCAGATCCTTCTCATGTGTTGCAAACTGACGAGGTGGAGCTGGATAGAAGTTTGAGTTATGTTGAATATCCCTTGCAGATTCTGGACAGGAAGGAGAAATAGCTCAGGAACAAGACCATTCCATTGGTGATAGTCCAGTGGAGCAAACATGGTAGAGAAGAAGCTACGTGGGAGTTATAAGAGAAAATGCAACGTGAATGACCTCATCTGTTTGAGTAGATCTTGCATTAACTCCAGTAGCTATTTTGCTTGTTGTTGTGTTGCTCAGTTATCTTGAACTTTTGGTTAGTAGCCTCTTGTTGCGTGTTAGAGGTTGCTGGTTGTTTTGTGCATATCGTGTTTCCCAGTATTGGTTGTTTTGTTGAGTTTTGTTCAGTTCTGGAGTTGTTCTTTGATTTCGAGGATGAAATATTATTTTAAGTGGGGGAGAGATGTGAGACCCGAAAGATTATTGGATTAATTGAGTTAATTAAACGGGTTTTGGATAGACCAGATTTGGCATGAGCAGATCTGGGATGGATCAGCTTTGAGTTGGTATACTGGGTGAGCGTATAGGGTTTCTCTGTATATTTGTGTTTAGAATAGCTCTGGACATTTGTAGAGTTCTGCGGGGTAGTAGTCAGATTTGGAGAGTTGAGAAGTTCTGGTTGGTAACTTCGGCTTTGGCGTTGGTTGATTGTAATCGAGTCTAGTGGTGAAATCTGGTTGTCGCAAAGTATTTTGAGTTTGCGAATGGATGTCCTGCGCGGGTAGCGAAACGCCGTCGTTTAGAGGAAACCAGATTTGAGATGCGTAAGTTGTTAGCACTGTGTGAATCAGATTGGTTCGAGAGTTGGTGTAGACCGGTTTCGGGTTGTCTAGACCGGAAGGCAGTGCGATGTCGTTTTGGGTATCAGTGAACGCTTGTCAGTGTTGGTGTCAGATCTGGGTGTTTGGTTAGGAGCGATGCGACGCAGTTTAGAGAGACACGTGTATGATTAGTTGGATTGTGGTGCGACGCCGTTTGGTAATAGCACGCTGGTTTAGTGTATGGTCCAGATCTGGAGTGTTACTCAGATCTGAGTGGGTATCAGTTTTGAGCCAGTATTGTCGGTGGTTACGGTTCATCAGATTTGGGAAATTTAAGTTGTATTTATAGAGGACTTTGACTGCGGTCTCGTGATTATTTCCCGACACTTATAAATATTTCCCGTAACCTTACTCTGTCGCGATACCCTAGCTACTATTCACCGAACATTATTTTCTTCGATAGCCGCCGGTAAAAGACTCATATTGGAGCAAGAGTGGTAGCGTTGGATTCCTCTTGCCAAGGCTTGGGTTAAGCTGGAAGAAGATCGCGAAAGAAGCTACCTTGTGTAGTCTATTAGCATTTCGGCAGATTTGCTTTTCCGTTCAGGTAGTGCCTTCGGGTAAGAGATAGATCCTCCCTTACGCTTCTTTTAGAGCTGTCTGTTGTGTTAGAAGGGTAGGATAGAGCTGGTGGAGCTCGTAGCTCCCAGTTCATAGTTCTGTGCTACAGTCCCTGAGTTTTTATTGTTGTTGTTTGGCCAAGCAGGTGGCAGATTTGAGTTGCCCGGGACTTTGTTGTGGTAATAGTAGCTCAGAAAGCTAAGGTACGGATGTGAGCTTATGATTTCAACTTTGAGATGGACTTGTGTATAAATGGCGTGTGCGGTTATGTCGAGCAGTGTGTATGCTGTTATCCCTGTGTTGTTGCTTGCATCTGTCTGTACATGTTAACTTGCAAGCTGTTATTATGCATACACGCATGTCATGTTTTTCTGCTCATTCCTTTGCGAGCCCTTCTTAATAGCCTGCTGTGAGAACCCTGATCTGTTGTTCTTTGTTGTTGAGCTAATCATTGTTAACAGGGTGCGTGTGATTGAGCGTCTGGGTGGCTCCCATTCTCTCACATGCGTTGTGGCCTTTCTGTTCTAGCTGGTATTTCGTGTGATTGAGCGCATGGGTAGCTCCCATTCTCTCACATGAGTTGCGGCCATCCCTGTAATCTGTTTGTGGTTGGTACCATGTGTGATCGAGCGCCTGGTTAACTCCCATTCTCTCATACATTCGGTGACCACTCCCAGTTCTGTATTCAGCTGTGCACAGTTCTTTGAGCTCCCTGTTCTCATGCATAGCCTTTATAACTTGTTCTATCTGCATGCAGTTTTATGCTGCTCTACATACTGGGGTTTGATCCCATGTCCCTCTGGGGCTGGATTGTTTGTTTGCCTGTGTGTTGTCCAGGTTTTTCAGGTTTCTCAGCTGGTCGTGGAGATAACCTAGCTGGAGGTGTCCCAGGAGGTGGATAGAGTGTCCCAGTTATGTATATTATATATATTAGGCAGTAGAACAGCCCTCCGGGGAGTAACCCAGAAGGATGTGATGTTTTATTGTTAATTTGGGATGTACCCTGTTAGGGAGTCACTCTATGCTTGTATTTATTATTGTATCTGCTGTTGTTGGTTTTCAGTGTAAAACCAATATTTTGAATATCGTTGTATTTTAAAGTATGAAATTCTACGTCAGGCCAAAGCGAAAAATTTTAGCCACTATTTTAAATTCTTCCGCGATTGTATTTTGTGTGGTTAACTATGTGTTGTGCACCGGGCCTGACATATCATACGGCCTGTTGTCTCATCTCTCTGATAAGCATCCAGCTTGACCAGATCTCCCGATCCGGTTTTCTCTTCTCCAAGATGGCCTTCTTCAGGTCGAGCTGGTTTGTCCTTAACCAACTTGGCTCTATTCTTCTCGTCAAGAGCCACAATGTTACTTGCTTGTTCTCTTGGTCCGTTCAGACACCTCATCCAAACCATCAACAAGCACAACTTTCTTTCACTGGTTGATTGAGCCAGTTCTTCGAGGATACTTTAAACCTTATCATCGTAGAACTGTAATCCAGCATCAGTGATTGTATCCCATCTTCTTTGGGATATAACAATAAGTTCTGATCCAGTCTACCAGGACTGAGATCCCTATGATGAATTGATTATTGTTGTGCTTAGTGATCCGACCTGCAGTTGATCACTCCGCTTGTCTATACGTCGACACTTGAACACTGCACTTGTACGCTGCACTTGATCTACGCTTGAACAGTTCTGCTCTTCACCTAATCTCTCTGCGCTTGATCACTGAGCTGCTCTTGATCGCTGCACTGCTCTTGTACCAAGCTGGTGAACCAGCATGATGTTCCCTGCATCCTGGAAGTCTCTGCTGTACCAGCTCGGGCGTCCCCTCATTGTTCCAACATAGACATCTTCGACTGTTCCAGCTTGGGCGTCCCCTGACACTTTCAGTCTGGATATCTCCCAGTCTTCTTAATCAAGTGCACCGCACGTCGCACGTCGCACGTAAAACGTTAGTAAAATAATAACAGATTTTGTGTTAATCAAAATTCTGATTCTGTTCTGTAGAAACAGATCCAACAATCTCCCACTTTTTGATTGACACAAAATCTGAATAAACATATGTGCGAATGTTTATGCTTGAAAATGTTTCTCCCCCTTTTTGTGGGAATCAAAAAGGGTTTCGAAATCTTGTCTCCCCCTAAGTAATTAAAATAAAACTCCCCCTAAACAGAGCATGGGGTTATTTTATTTTGAAATAAAAGCCTTTTTCGAAGGACGACATGTTGTGAAAACAAGTGCATGAAATGAGATTTTGAAAATAGAATCTATGCTACTCAAAGGTTCTCATTTATTTATTCCAAAGGAGTAATAGAGTATTCAATCCATAGGATATCTTCCATTTTTCCCTAAGACATAGCCTCGCCAACCCTAGAGATCTTGGCATCCACAGATCTCGCGCAATCTGTCAGATCGTCGCAACAGATATTGCTGCACTTTCCTTTCGAGAAACTGCTCTGCAATTCAATAAACATTACTCCCCATATCTATATAATGTGAGTTTTGAAAGCCTTAAAAGTTTTGTAGCACAAACAAGCTTTCGAAGAAGAACTATCAGAGCAGAAAGTATTTTAAAAACTGTTTGAAGATTTTCGATTTAAAAATGCACTTTCAAGAACAACCTGCTCTGATACCAATTGTTAGGTCCAAAATACAGGGTACCAGATCTTAAAATTGCTCTGATACAAATTTTTAGGATCGAAAAACAGGGGGTGTCCGTGCTCTCACACTAATCACGTAGGCTCTCACGCAGCCAGAGACATCGGACCCTCAATTTGCGTACATTTAAAGATTTTGAAAGATAAACAGCACGCAACAAGGCAACCGGATCATGCATGAAACACACCCGGCTCTGCGAGCTGATTCAGCATATGCGATCTGGTTTATTTGATACTTGAGCTGCAATAGCTCAGTGTTCTTGAATTTTAAGTGCACCGAGATACAGATTGAGTAATGAAATAAAATCATGCGGAAACAACTCAAACTGAACTCTTATAATCGAAATATTATTAACAGTTTTGTTAAACGCAGTTGTAAAATATGCAATGCGTATGAATGTAAATGTAGAAAGCTGTAAAACGATACACTACGATTTGTTTATGGAAGTTCGGAGTTGAATCTCCTACGTCTCACCTTCTTCCGCAAATGGGAAGGATATATTAGAAGACTTTGATTACAGCACCCGCTGTAACCCGATCCAACAACCCAGCAGGCTGCAAGAACTCCTAGCCACCACTGCACACCAGCCCGCAAGCTGCGTGTGTCTAACTTTACTTCTTTCACGTCTCAGTGAGAAAGGCTACACAAACTTCTTTAACGTCTCAGTGTGAAAGACATCATAGACTTGTTTAACGTCTCTGTCCAAAGACTACAATGAAAGTCATTTTTGTTTTTGATTCACTCAACTAATCTAATCATCTCTCTCAAATATATGTGAGTGTCTGTGAGACCCGAAAGTTGATTAAATTAATTGAGTTAATTAATCGGGTTAGCATAGACCAGATTTGAGCGTGAACAAATCTGGATGACCAGCTTTGAGCTAGTATGCTTGGTAAAGCTATAGGGTCTATGTTAGTACTTAGAACAATTCTGGGAAGTTTGATTTCAGCGATCAGATTTGAGAGCTGATCAGATTCGAGGTTAGAATCTGGTGTCGCTAAGCAGATGTGAGTACGCTAGTGTGTTTCTGTAGCGGGTAGAGAACTACGCCGTTTGGATTAGTTGGAATGACATATTTTGGCTTAGCGGGGGAGACTCAGATGTGAGTAGCGCTGGTCTTCAGATTCGATAGGATCTGAGTGGTTGCGAAGCGACGCCACTTAGCATTTCAGATTCGTGTAGCGGGTGACTGTCCAGATGCGAGAGTGGACTCTGTGTGACGTCGTTTAGTTAAGTCAGGATCTGTTTGACGTAGAGTCATATCTGATGTAAGATTCAGATCCGAGTGCGAAATCAGTTTTCAGACTTAAGTGTCGGTGGGTACTGTTCATCAGACTTGAGCAGATTTGACCTTTAAATAGAGGACTTTTCCTTCGTTCTTTATTATCCAGATTTGACACTTCGAATATTTCTCGATAGCAATTCCTGTCGCGATACCCTAGCTACTGTTCACTGAACCTTATCTTCTCCAATTGTCGGTGGTAGACAACTCCGATTGAAGTAAGAGTGGTAGCGCTGGACTCCTCTTGCTAAAACGCTTTGTTTGGTACAGCTTGTGGAAGCTTTCTTCAAGCTTGGAGATTTGCGAAGACATCTCCTTTCTATAGTTTGTTAGCATATGCGTCGATTTTTACTCCTGTCGTTCAGGTAGCTCATGGGTAAGTGTTAGTTTCTACCCTAGTGCTTTGTTTAAAGCTGTCTGTTGAACCCGTAGGGTAGGATGGAGCTGGTTGAGCTTGTAGCTCCCGATTGTGAGTTCTGTGCTTTGCGTCCCTGAGTTAGTGTTGTTTTTTGCTTAGCAGGTTTCAGATCTATGTTGCTCGGGACTTAGTTGTGTTAATTATAGCTCAGGTGAGGTACGGATGTGAGCTTGTTTTACAGCCTTGGATTGAGCATGGGTGATTATGCTTGCTGTTGTGTATGCTTTGGTGCTGTTATTGCTTGCTTCTGTTGTATTGTTATCTGCAAGATGTTATTGCATACACGCATTATTCATGTTGCATTCAGATCTTGTTTAGCCGCGCCTTGTTATCTTGATCTGTGCGTACCAGGATGCTTGTTTTGAGCACGAGCGGGTAACTCCCGTATGCCTCATCTCCCTGCTGGGATCTCTTAGCCACTATGAGTGGAGTGGGTAGCTCCCACATCTCATGAGTTGGGCAACAGTAGGTTGAGCTGTGTTCTGCATCTGGTGCCGTGTGTAGAGACAAGTGGGTAGCTCCCATATACTAACACACCCCGTGGCCACTGTTGTTCAGTTGATCTGATTCGTTTTTTGAGCAGCTTTTGAGATCCTTTGGCTCCCTGCTTTCGATTGTAGCCTTGTTCTCATGCATAGCATTTGCATATTACATGTTGCTTTCCATTAGCTGTTTTATGTTGCTCTCCGTACTGGGGTTTGACCCCATGTCCCTCTGGGGCTGGTGTTTGTTTGCATGTGTGTGTTGTTCAGGTTTCTCAGGTTACTCAGATGGTCGTGGAGTGGACCCAGATGGAGGTGTCCCAGGAGGTGGTTAGAGTGTCCCAATTAGCGTATAGCATATATGTATCTATACTAGTAGCCGGGGAGTGCCTGTGCTTGTTGTATCCAGTTGTATTCTGTTGTTCTTGTATGAGATACATGTTGTACTGTTGTACTGTGTAATTTTAAATGGGATATTTTGAGTATTGTAGTATTTTAAATTATGTTATTTTTCAGTCAGGCCAAAAGCGAAAATTTAGCCACTATTTTAAATGCTTCCGCTATTGTTTGTGTGGTTAAACTCTGTGTTTGTGCACGAGGCCTGATATTTTTGGTATCAGAGCTTAAGCTGGGATAAACTCGATTTCTTTTGATCACACTTGAGTCTAGGCACAGTTTTGCTTGTTGCATGTGCATGACTATGTGATTTGTTTGATTATGTGATATATTTGTTGCTGTGTGACCTTACCGTCTTAGTGCCTTTATAGATGCCGTCTAGACGTAGAGGTAGAGGTAGAGGGCATTTTCAGGAAGAATCTGAGGGTCAGAACGAGGAAGTGCAGCGTAGTATTCCTCGTCGTGGTCGTGATAGACAGGTTGAGATTGAGGTTGAGGTAGATGAGCTGGCAGCCCATGTGGACGACATGGAACTGGTGATGGCGAGGTTTCAGCGGATGAACCCTCAGACGTTTAACGGTGATGAGCCTAGTTCCGATGTGCCTAATCTGGTGCACAGTGAACAGTTTACGCTTCCACACGTCAAACCAGCTCGCGCCACATACCAGCTTACCTCTAAGCTGGTCCTCTAATCTGCTACAACACACAAGAGCAGCACGTACACTCTAACAGTTCTCTCCAGTGCTATCCCAAAACGTGATAGCTCTCTAAGCTGAATAACCTCAGCTGATTAACCCTTAATATTGGTTAATCACAACCCTCAAATGCTCTGTACAGCTCTGAGATGTTTGAACTTTCTACTACGATATGGTCTGTGCTGCTCTAGCTTAGACCTTTGAGCTGATCGATGCTCTCTGCTGATTCGCTTCTCTAAGCTATTCT
The DNA here is from genome assembly GCA_001598015.1 of Dorcoceras hygrometricum. Taxonomy (NCBI): domain Eukaryota; kingdom Viridiplantae; phylum Streptophyta; class Magnoliopsida; order Lamiales; family Gesneriaceae; genus Dorcoceras; species Dorcoceras hygrometricum. The sequence goes on along the minus strand of KV004016.1, from coordinate 212,254 downwards.
CTTCTCTGCTCTTGAACTGCTCTAAGCTGTTCTTGTATCTCTGGACTGTGATATGTTCATTCAAGCTGATCTGTATCTCTAATCTGGTTTCTTCTGTGCTGATCTTTGCTCTAAGCTGATACACGCTTCTAAGCTGATCTTCTTCTACGCTGAACTCCGCTCTTTTTTATACAGTGCACTTCTTCAGCTCGTAGCTCTTGTCTGATCTGATCTGCTATAGTGCACTTCTTCAGCTCGCGGTTCTTGTCTGATCTGATCTCCTTCCATCTTAGACCTACGCACTCGTGTAGATCATCAAAAACATAAGATAAATTTTGTATTTCTCAAAATCCAGATCTTATCTGTTACATAGATACAACGATTACGTTGTTCTTATGGTTATTTCATTCTAATCCTTTCAAAAAATTTGTAAAGAACAGTGTCTGTGCTGCTACAAGAAGAATGATTAGTTCGGATCAGGTGCTTTCTGACTGAGGTTTAGAATGCTTTGTATCTTACTCAGTCTTCTAGCGGATAACCTTCCAGATCGGAAGAAGGGGAAACCTAGAAGCTTTGTTCGAACTTCCAGAAAAAAATCTCTTATCCTATCTGATTTCAGTTTACCCACATTTGCATACTTTCTTTCACTGTTTGATTGAGCTTATTCCGCAAAATTTATTTATTGCTAAAAAAAGCTAAGACTGAGTTCTGCTATCAGCTGGTAACTCGGTTGATTTGCAAAATTTATTTCAAATCACAAAATTTTAAAAGAGTTTATTCCACCCCTCGCAAACTCTGTGCTGATTGTATTCAATCCTATCAAACGGTATCAAAGCAATGGAAACTCAGTTCTTGAACAAAATCTTTTTAAAATTCATTCATATTATCTATGACATCTTTAAAAATGATCCCTATGTTCTCAAAGGAATATTATGATGACTGTAAAATTCACATGCAGGCACATTTGGCAGCTCAGGATGATGACATGTGGCTTGTCACAATGAAGATTATGAAAGCGAACACAACCATTGACATATCAGATGGGGCATCACACATGGTTGAGAAGCCTAGATAGGAATGAACGACCAAAGATAAAGAAAGGGCATATCATGATAATGTTGCTAAGGATTGACATCCTCTACGAAGCACTGAACAAGAATATTTTTAGTAAAATCAAGATGTTCACAACAGCTAACAATATCTGGGAGAAAGTTAACTCAGCTCTGTTAATGAAACGGGCAAACTAAGGAGAACAAGCTAGTTGTTGCTTCCTAGAAGTTCGATTAAGTAAATAGAAGCCTGGAGAAATGATGGTTGAGTTTGAGGAGCGTTTCAATAGCATTGTAATCGAGCTTGCAGCTCTTGGGAAAGAGTACCAATAGAGAGGTGGCCTTGAAGGTGATGAGAGCTCTACCCAGAGAGTGGGATGTGAAGACCATGGTAATTAGAGAATCCGAGGATCTCAACAAGTTGGAACTGCCTGATTTGTTCCCCAATCTGAAGATATATGAATTTGAGCTGGAAAACAGATTGGAAGGAAAGCCCTCATTTTCACAACAGACCAAGGCCCTAACTGCTACTAATGAGAAGTCTCAGAAGACTGCAGAATTTTTCAAGAAGTTTGGAAAATTAATGAGAAGAACTCAAACTCCCTCCTTTTCAAATAAATCTCATACGTCAGAACAAACCACTACTAATTTAACTTGGTTTAACTGTGAAAGGTTTGGTCACTTAACGGCATATTGAACCCAGCCGAAGAAGGATGACAAGAAGTCATCATATCGAAGGCGAGGCAAGAATGACAAGAGATCATTTAGGGAAAAAAACGTGACCAGAAGTTTCTTGTTACTGAGGATAACAAGAGCAAGTGGGCTAACTTAGATTCGGGTGAGAGCACCTTCAGCTCCTCATCAAGTCAAAGTGAAAAGGAGGAAGTACAACGTCTGATGGTGACAATGAAGAGGTATTCAACTTCTCCAACACTATACGTGAGGACTTAATTTTAGAACTTAATGAAATGATCCATGAGTAAAAAATATTGGTTCACGCGAATCCGAATTGCGCCTCTAACAGGTAGCGGAAGTTTTAAAAATTTTTGGTTGCGCCGCAAACCGGTCATGACGCTCGAGGATGCTCATACGTAATTTAAATAGGTAATCAATAAATAAAACCATACATATGATGTTTAGATGATTACATTCGGCGACTTCATGCCCTACTCTGGCTATTCCGATTTTAGACGAAGATAGCCCTTCAACAGTTGAATTCCAGTGTCCTCCTGATCCAGTACACGATCGGAATCCCAATTCCTTTGCTACCTTGCACTAGAAAGCGCAACAGAGTGTCATGAACAGAATCTGCACTATGAATGGCACACCTGTGGTGTTGTGGTGGCGGAGGCAATGGCGGGCATCGACGGTTGTGAGAGGAGGGGGCGCATGGTGTGGCGGAGTGGAGGCTATGGTTTAGGGCTGGTTAATCGTGAAATTTTTTTTTTTAAATCACTTATTCCAAGTATGCTCTCAACACTCCATATTTATATAGAATCTTGGTGGGTTCATCTAATGTTTGATGAGCCTTGGCTATCCCAAGCCCATTGCACATTAGTTTCGAGTCTATTTTTGTGTTTTCATAATCTCGATCAATGATCAGATATCACCGATGTTTTTAGTACGCAAAACTGATTATTATGATATTAAATCAAATTCTCGAACCACTAATTCTAAATATTACAGATTCACCATAACCCGAATTTTGGAAGTCGTACTCCCAATCTCCCTTTCATCATACTCAACATTTTGAGTTTAATATCCATACGGGAATTAGGAAACAAGTACTTGTGTGACTCACAACTCCTTGTGACTCGGAGAACATATTTTTCGACTTATCCATCGGGCCATGATAAAACGTCTAGCATCATCGTCCCATGATCCCCTAGGTATCACTGATAGTGTCTGCAAAAACCATTCGTCATGGTTAGTGTACAGTAAAGTCCCTTAAGCTCAAATATCCTGACCGAATCAACGATCATTAGAAAATCGAGAGTCGCTATAGATTCGATTGTCATGCAATACATCTTGAAGATCAAATAGTGACATTGCATGTGCCTAGTACTCTGACCAGAGAGTTGTCATACTATTATCTTCTCAGATAGCATAGGATATCTACGCACTGAGGAGAGCGGTGAATCCTCAGCAACAAGCATCGACTCCTATATGCATTGGGACCTCATCCAATCTCGCCACATGATGACCCTCACAGAGTCGCTAAATGAGTCAAAGTAGGGCTCCCATCATGTAGAGTCTCAATGATGTTTTGAGTCAAAAGGACTAATTATGTACAACCAAGATCTCGGACTTAATCCACTCGACAAATAATAACCACTTGAAAAGTCCAAATGATGGTAGTTCTATAGATCACCAAGTCACTATCCATCATGCATGCTAAGAACATCTCCATGTTTTCTACCAATGAAATGTGGTACTTTGAATCGCATATTCTAGTCTGAAACTTGGGTGGCCCTTATCCTTGTTTTGGACAGTCCAATCAACTTAGAATTCGTTTAGAATATACAGTGACTGTTAGATGTGTATCATGATAGTAATCAAATCCACTATCACATATAAAATAGTGCATTCAAGGTTTTTATCTTACAAGTTTGTGCAATAAAGACAAAGATAAAGAATGTCATGGAAAAATGCAAATCATATAATTGAGTAAAGATCGTTTTATATAAGAGTCAACTAAGCTCACTATCAACAGTTGACTAGCTGGACGTCTATTCTAGCACAAGAAGCTTTCGCAAACATTTGAGGACATGAAAGCTGAAAACAGAGGTATGTCAAATAGATCTGATGAACCGAGCTGTGAGCAATATGGAAATCAGACAGTCTGTAGATGCAGTTGAGAAAGGTGGTAACAGAGAATGAAAATTCGCGACACAAGTATGAGGAAATCACTGCTGAAAATCTGATATTTATTCAGCTAGTGAGTTTTTTGGATCAAATCTTCTGTTTCACTAAGTAAGCTGCATGTGTTCCAAAAGCCACTTCATGATAAAACTAGCTTAGGTTTAAGCTATGATGATAGCAGCTAGAATGAGACCTGTACTCAGTCAGGTCTGTCTAAGGGTAAATTCAAAACAATGAGTTTTGTAAAAGCCATCATGACACATGATACTCTTGAGTTTTTTAAGCATGATGATCAGAACATAACTCTACTGAATCTGAAAGAGAAACATGGAATAGGCTATGTTCAGCATGAGGGTTTAAGCCTAGATGGCTAAGAACAGACTGGATAAGTTAGAGTAAAATCCAATCAATTTTCACATGAATTGAAACAGCAAAAGCGTAACTTGAAGAAGGCTAGATACACTGAAACAAGAAGTTTCAGAAGAGAAAAGATCTATATGATCAGAATGCGAGACATAATCTCAGCATATCATGCATTGGTTATGCACGAACGTTTATGGACACATAGTGGAAGAACTTTTAGAGTGATTCAAGTGTGTGTCCCGAAAAGGTTAAACCGATCTAAACTAAAGTAAAATCGGTACCAAAAGTTTATTTTCTATTTGCAAGTCAGAGAGGAGAGAGATTAAGAATATCTGCATGGTACCTTGGCAGGCTGTTCAAGACACATGAAAAGGTGAATCCAAGCTGTTGACAAATATCAAACAGATCAGAGGACCAAAGATTACATTTTGTGATAACTCAAAGGTGAAACTGTGGGCAAGGGTAAGATTGTCCATTGTAACATTATAGTTAACTATGTGTTATTAGTTTAAAAATTGTAGTACGACTTGATAGAATCAGTCAATTATGTGATAATGGTTATGTTTTCAATTTTCACAAAGAGACGTTCATAGTTTAGAGCCCAGCTGTTTTAACTCTTCTTTCCTGTCACAGATCTGAGAACACCTACAAGGACGTTAGATCAGCTGGTAATTGAGCCTACTTTTCTAATTGGTGATAGTTCTAAACCATGGTTATGGCATAAACACATCAATAATTAGCTTTTAAACCATAACTAGTTTGATAAGTATGATTTGATCACCGGTTTGTCCAAAATAGATTTTACAGAAGACAAATTTGTTCACGTGTCAGCTTGAAAAGCAAGTCAGATATGCTTTAAGAATAAGGGCATTAATTCTTCTTCCCAAAGCTTAGAATTGCTGCAAATGGACTTGCTTGACCCTATACAAGTAATGAGTTTAGGGGGAACAAGTTACACCTTAGTCATAATCGATAATTATTCCAGGTTTACCTGGGTAATATTTTTGAAAACAAAAGATCAGACAGTGGACTAGCTAATAAAAATTTGAAATGTCTTCAAAACGAGAGTATCTTCTTATATAAATCGGATCGGGAGTGATCGTGGTACTAAATTTTGAATAAAAATTAATTCTTCTATCTTGATAGCCTTGGAATCCGGCATGAGTTATATGCAGCCAGATCATCTCAGCAGAATGGATTAGCTGAGAGAAGGAATCGTAATTTAAAAGTGGCTTCTAGAACTATGCTTGCCGATTTCGGGATATATAATAAGTTTTGGGCAGAAGTTATAAACAATATATGCTATATCCAGAATAGATGATTAACAAGAACATAGGAAGGATGCCTTATGAGATCTGGAATGACAAACAACATGACATATCATATTTTATAGTTTTTGGTTGTAGATGTTACATTCATAGTAATGGTAAAATGCATTTATCTGCATTTTATGTCCGTTCTGATATGAAATATTTATTGGATACACTGGTATCAGTAGAGCTTATTGTTTTTTAATAACAGAACGCTGACAGTAGAGGAGTCCATACATGTTTTATTTGATGAATCCAGTTTTAGTTCCAAATCTGCTGCAAATATCATGATTTTAGTAACAGATTGGATGCTACTAACCTCGTTGAATCTAGTGATGACTAGAGACAAGTTAGGACAGAGAACGCACAAGCCGAGCTAATAGATAATGCACAAGCTGATCTATCAGGCAATGCACAAGCTGATCCAGTAGAGGCACCTCAAGTCGATCCAGTCATAGACTTAGGAGGTGATCCAGCAGATGAGGACCCTAACGCTCAAAATGAATATAATCAAATTGATTCAGATACCCTCGGATCTAGTTTTCGGTGGAATAGAAATTATCCATCCGAACTGGTCATCGGTAATCCTTCTTCACCTCTCAGGACGCGAGGCCAGATGATGGATGAGTAATTTAATTCTACATTGATCTCTAATATTGAACCTAAGAAAGTAGAAGAGACCTTAGCTGATACAATTTGGATAGAAGCAATGGAAGAAGGATTTCATCAATTTAGAGAAACAAAGTTTGGAACAGAGATGGGTTGTTACAGAGGCTTAATACTCAAGATCTTTTTGTGGAAACCTTCCAACAATGGAATAAGGGGAGATGTAGGAGATTAAGCTCCGAACTTTCATAAACAAACAAATGAGTTATTTACACTTTTCAGCATACATCGTTATTTCTGTGCATCGCATTTTTTAAACCATCAGATTTCAATTTTCAGAGAGTACTTCGGGTTGTTTCCGCTGTTGGCGACAATGGCGGATCCGGATCCCGTTTCCCGGGGGCGCAGCGGAAGTTTAAAAGTTTTGCCCTGAGAAACGTTCAATACATCAAAACAATTCTATAATCCATGCATATGATGTTTGAATCGTTACCTTTCTGGCGTCTAGGCGCCTGGCTCCGACCAGTTTCACAAGGAAACCGGCATTTCAAAAGGTAGGAGACGGTAGATCGTCTAATCAGGTCCACGACCGGATGCACGGCTCCTTCGTCAGTCTGCACTAGAAGAGCTGACGAATTTACCACGGATGGAAGCTCCTCAACAAGGTGATCGGAACAAGTCCGATCACGACAAGCGGCGGCGGGCGGCGCGGCGCGGCGGTTGTGAGGTGTTGTGGAGAGGGAGGGGGCGGCGGCCAACTAGGAGGCTAGGGTTTGTGTGAGTTGAGTTGTGTCATACAACCCTAGGCTCAAGACTAAGTATAGGTGTGATGGGCTTGAACCGGCCCATTGGACCTGGGGCGGGCCCAGTTCAACGTATGAACATTCGGTTCATCCCTATCACCGTGACTTCATCATAACTCCGATCGACGATCTGATCGGACCGATCTACACAGTTTCCAAAACTGAGTATTATGATGCGAAAATAATTTTTCAGACCACCTAGTCCAAAATTGCAGTTTAGCCCCTTAACTATGGGAAATCGCAATTTGACCCCTGTTGACTTTTAGGAAGTCGCACTCCCTAAATTCCTCCTCCTATGCTCAACACATTGAGCTCAGTTTCCGTGCGGGAATCATGAAT
>KV004016.1:179668-191114 GCA_001598015.1 Dorcoceras hygrometricum | reverse complement strand
ATAACAACTTAAAATTTGACGACAGAAATAAATAAACATCTCCTATAGCTAGTGCAGCAACTCTTGCTCCATTGCCCAGCCTCTAGTGGGTCTCACCCTCTCTAAGACGTCGGCTTATGTCATCACCTGCAAATCATTGCAGATATGAGATCCACATCCGGTATCAAGTACCCAAGAAGTCGAATTAAGAGACATATTTATTTCGATATAGAACATACCTTTTGCAGTCGCAACTGCTCGAGGTACTCCTTGCAGTTCCTCCTCCAATGCCCAGGCTTGTGGCGGTGGTGTCAAACATCCTCGATCTTGTTTGGCTTGGAAGTCTTTGCCTTCGGCTTCTTAGTGATCTTTTCCTCCTTCGCAGGGGCAGAACGCTTCTTACCCTTGCGTCTGGGCTCCTTCTTCGCAGAGGAAGAAGAGCCCATAAGGAGGACGGGCTTGTCCTTCTTTATGGTTCCCTCAAACACGACCAGCATGTTAACCACCTCTTCGAGGGTGGCTGCCATTTTGTTCATGTTGAAGTTGACCACAAAGAGGTCGAATGCAGCGGGTAGTGAAAGGAGAAGCACATCCACAGACAGCTCATGTGGAAGCGTGATATCATGGCCCGCCAGCTTTTCAACGAGCCCAATCATACGAACCCCATGCTCGCGGACCGAAGTCCCATCGCGCATGCTGCTCGTCATAAGCTCCTTGACAGCGGTTAACCTCTCATGTCGAGAGTTCTCCCCATACAGTTCCTTGAGATAAAATAGTATGTCAGCAGCATACTTCGTCTTCTCAAAGCACCGTTGCATTTCGTTGGACATCGATGCCATCACATAGCATCGAGTCTTAAGCTCGTCGTCCCACCATTGTTTAAGCGTAATCAGCTCCTCAGAGCTGATATCGACAGGGGCTTCCTTCGAGGGCTCTTCTCTATCGTATAGAGAAGTTTCTCTGAAGCCAACACAATGTTGAGGTTTCGAAGCCAGTCTTGGTAGTTCAGACCGGTGAACTTTTGCTATCCAGTATAGCAGCGAGTGGGTTTTTGATCGAAGACATTATAAATGCAGTTTATACTGAAAAGAAAAACAGACATGCATTACTAACTATATATGAAAAATGCTAAGACATAAAACAATGTCATTTAGTTTTATGAATTACCCTCCCACTATTTTAACGATTTCACCATCCTCTAATGAAATCGGGAAAGCAAGTTTCCTTAGTGGGTACACAGAGTCCAATCGAGCGATCATGGTCCCGAATAATATCAGCCAACCATGACCCCCAAAAGGTAGAATTCAATTGCAACCGGTGCAACCTCCATGTATTTTACCTCACGTCCAGTAAGGGCCCAATAATATGACGCCGATTACTATCATGTGTCAAGATGACCCATCAATGTTGAGTCGTGAAGGACGGTCCCCTTAACGTCCCCAATAATATGAGCCAACGTTAAAGGGAGTTCCAACCGACTCACAACGAGTGTCAATGACGTGTACAGCTTTCCGGCATACATAACCCCCTCAATAATATGAGACAGGCCATGTATGCGGGTAGCATCGGCGTACACCCATTGTTGATGGAAGGTAGGGATAATTTAAACAGATTTAAATTCCCTTAGTTTATCGAATAAACTCTTGATATTAGTTTTAAATCGTATTTAAAACGAGGGATTTTATTTTTGAAAATTTGGTCTCATGCAATTTTAAATCACAATTTAAAACATGCGGATTCAACTAAACATATATATCGCATATATAATAATTGGAATGATCGATCGCGAGAGCTATGCGGTCCGTGGTTGCCAATCACGGACCTGGATCCAGTCCTAGGTGAAATGCAATATGCAATGCAATCCTATTACAATTGCTTCAGGTTTTACAGATCTTCGATCTTCAATATCTTTGATCGTATCTCCACCGTCTTCAAATTGTCCTCCCACTAAATCTAGTAATTTACATTTAAATTGCCATGACACATTGGGATACAAATTTGTAGGGGTGAGAACGGGCCACAAACAGACCCACTTTAAATGATATCAACAAAATATTTACAACCGAAATCGCAAAACCTATAGCATACATCTAACACATTGGGCACGGCTCTCGATCATCCCAAATATGAAATCAATCTAATTAATTGACATAAACTTTATAATCAAATCATATTTGATAATTTCCTACAAAATCATATTTTAATTATAAAATCATATTTCATAACTAAAATCACATTTTGTAATTTTAATTGTATCAAATTGGGCTTGAAACAATTTCAGGCCCAAAATCTCAAAAATTTCAAAATCAATTTTGGTCCGACCAAAATCGGCCCAATATCCGGGCCAGCACGCGCCAATGCATGCTGGCCATCGTGCGGTGGCGCGTGCGCTGCTGCGCGACCAGCACGCGATGGCGTCGCCGCATGCGGCGGCGCCGGCGCCCTCTTTCCAAAGTTTTTTTTTTTTGTTTTGATTTCGAAAATCGAGACCTATGCAATTCTGGCAATAATTGTATTGAAGGATACGAGCCTGGGCTCTGATACCACTGTTGGCGACAATGGCGGATCCGGATCCCGTTTCCCGGGGGCGCAGCGGAAGTTTAAAAGTTTTGCCCCGAGAAAAGTTCAATACATCAAAACAATTCTATAATCCATGCATAGGATGTTTGAATCGTTACCTTGCTGGCGTCTAGGCGCCTGGCTCCGACCAGTTTCACAAGGAAACCGGCACTTCAAAAGGTAGGCGGCGGTAGATCGTCTAATCAGGTCCACGACCGGATGCACGGCTCCTTCGTCAGTCTGCACTAGACGAGCTGACGAATTTACCAAGGACGGAAGCTCCTCAACAAGGTGATCGGAACAAGTCCGATCACGGCAAGCGGCGGCGGGCAACGCGGCGCGGCGGCGCAAGGGCGGCGGCCGTGAGGTGTTGTGGAGAGGGAGGGGGCGGCGGCCAACTAGGAGGCTAGGGTTTGTGTGAGTTGAGTTGTGTCATACAACCCTAGGCTCAAGACTAAGTATAGGTGTGATGGGCTTGAACCGGCCCATTGGACCTGGGGCGGGCTCAGTCCAACGTATGAACATTCGGTTCATCCCTATCACCGTGACTTCATCATAACTCCGATCGATGATCTAATCGGACCGATCTACACAGTTTCCAAAACTGAGTATTATGATGCGGAAAAATTTTTTCAGACCAACTAGTCCAATATTGCAGTTTAGCCCCTTAACTATGGGAAATCGCAATTTGACCCCTGTTGACTTTTAGGAAGTCGCACTCCCTAAATTCCTCCTCCTATGCTCAACACATTGAGCTCAGTTTCCGTGCGGGAATCATGAATCCAGTACTTTGTGTGACCCTCAATGGTTCAGGGATACAGCTAGCCGTGGGCCCACAACCATTGTGACTCTGAAATCACAATTTCGGACTTGCCCATCGGATCATGGTAAAGCGCCTAGCAACATCGCCCCATGATCCCCTAGGTATCACTGATAGTGCCTGCAAGAACCACTTGGTCGTGGTTAGCGTACAGTACGGTCCTTTCTACACATATATCCCGATCAGATCAACGACCATGAAGTATCGACTCCTACATGCATCGGGACCTCACCCAATCCCACCACCTAATGACCCCAAGTGAGTCGGTAAACGAGTCAAAGTGAGGTGCCTATCATGTAGAGTCTCAATGACGTTTCGAGTAGTGAGGACTAATCAGTACAACCAAGACCTCGGACTTATCCACTCGACAAATGGTAACCACTTGGAAAGTCCGAACGAGGGTAGTTCGATAGATCACCAGGTCACTATCCATCTGCATGCTCAGAACATCACAATGTTCCCTACCAATGAAACATGGTACTTCACATCGCAGATGCTAGTCTCAAGCTCAGGCGGCCTTATCCTCATTTTGACAGTCCAATCGACTAGGAACGAATTCAGAGTGCACAGTGACCATTAGATGTGTTTCATGATAGCCATCATATCCACTATCACATCTAACATACACTATGGTGCATTCTAGGTCTTTATCCAACACAATTGTTAACATTATATAACACAATGAAAATAAAGAATGCCATAAATAAATGCGTATTTCATAAATAAATATTGTCATATACAAGAGTCTATAAAACCCACACGCCACAAGTTGGCTAGTTGGGCATCTACTCTAACATCCGCATGATTTATTATCATACCTGATCTACTTATCGATGCTAAAAACCTTTCAAGAACCAGAGATATAGCAGCTCGCTGTTTTATTCGTTGAGATCGCGCGTAGCTCTGCTCCTGCTGATGCAGCTTAGGCGCGATCTTAAATCCGATCGTATGAGATGGAACAAAAGTTACCCTTGCCCCAAAGGGGCACAGACGATTTGATAAGACTTAGGGTGACGTGAAATTCTTCTATTCGGCTTCACGGGTTCGATTGTCTGTGGAACATATCCCACTGAAATATTGTGGGGGTATGCTCTAGGGATCGACCTATATAAGTCCTTTCCTACAGGTCCCTGCCTATCCACACATATCTCTCGATTTAAAATATGGGTCAAGGAGTCTCTGACCTATACAATAAGCTAACCTTTTAGGAAAAAAGAAAAACAAAGGTGGCCCCTTAACAAAAATGTTACGCGAAAATTATTTGCCTGGACATATTGTCTTCATCTCTCTTGATTACATAGGCTTGTTTAAATTTTACATAAGCCTTTCTTGCTAGCACGCACAATACATTTTCATCATTTTAAATACTTTTTTGGGTACCAGGCATGTTTGGTATAATTATATGAAAAAACTTGCACTAAGTGTGCGTCATTATATGATGCTTCATGATGAGAATCCAGCAAGAATATAAATGAATAATATAATTTCTGGTTCTTTTAATGCAACTAATAATTAAAGTTAAACTTTCCTGTCAAGGAAAATAATCTTTTGACTTCTTGAAACAAATGCCTCAAGTTTGCCCAACCATCATTATGTATGCCAACTAACATCAGAAAGTTACGGTTTTGCTTTCGGAATAAATAATCTGAATTTGGACATAGATTAAGAGGTAGAAATTTGAAACTAGTTCATTCCCATGCACAAACACAGAATACATGCAATATGGCATTGCAGTGGTAGAAACAAATCCAAGGGAAAGTTTGATGAGGGATCGGAATTACTTTAAATTCAGAATTATGGAAGAAGAAGAAATGCATACACGGAAACTTCTTTTGAACTGCAAGTTACAGAGATTGTCGTCTTTGGTTTATGGACTTTTGATGCTCAAAGAAAAACAGCATGGACTTTTGATTTTTCAGTTTGCCTTTGATCCTTAGTACATGTTGGCTCAATCATAATAGTTTAGTACTACATGCAATGTTTTGATTTTGAATTTAAATAGAGTCTCAACTTTATAAAAATGCCAGCTCAGCGCAAAATGGTCTGCTATCATCCGTTTTGGATCTAATTTCTCATCGTTCTGTCTCTGGACTCTCCTCAATAGGCATAACACCAATAGCGATATCTTCTACCTAATAACTCCAAGATATTCAACTGTAGAACTTAGTTTGCACTCCAAACAATCTGATCATTTTCTCTATGATTCTAGCCTACCTCTAGCTCATCTGCCCAATTTAGGCCACTTCTCTTCACTTCGTTGGAGGCACACACCTGTCAAAGCTTATGATCTACCAAGAGCAGCCATGTAATGCCCACTCGTCCGTACAATTGAATTTTACAATAAACTTTTACCTTTTCAATTCAGTATTCATTTATTTTAATGTTTCACGATATGTTGAGTTCACGTTGTTTATTTTCTTCATAGTGACCTATATTTGTTTGTGTTCTTGCACAAATTGTTGGGCGTGCCAGGTGCTCAAACACCAATTTGTGTAAAATTTGTAAAAATCTTACTTCTAGTGAATCAAACGAAAGCAGGAACTAAATTTGATCGTTAGTTCTAATCTCCTAAACTAATATGACGCCAAGACAAAAAAAATGAACTGAAATTTATAGGAATAAACCCTTGACATGATTTGTTTTCAAATAAAATGTAGAAAATTTACAATAAAACGGAAACTAATAAAAACTAAAGCTGGAAAGTTGAGTTTGAATATGGAAAAGCCTAAATAGAAATCAAGAAATTTGAGTGACGCTCTTTGCAGAGATTTTGTGCAGTTTGCTGAGTGATGTTGAATGATTGATTCTCGTTATGTTTTACTGATCGTTTATTTTATGTCATCATAGGGGAGTTCTCCAACTTCACTTTCACACGACCTGGGCCATGACCTCACGATCTGTTCCATATTCGCACGTCGCTTTAACCGGTTTGGCATTTTTTTGTCTCAAGTTGGGCTGGGTTTTCTTAGCTGTGAGTTTGGGCTCTCTCTGGACTTATATATTTGGTGCAAAAAATATTACTCCATGTTGATCATATAGGCCATCCACATTGTAGCATTACATAGAATGATTATTTATAGCATTGAACCATAACACAAAGTATAATATGGATGCATGAACTAGAAGAATTGGTGATCGTTGAGTGTGATTGATATTGGGAGTATGGTTGACGGATAGTGCCATATGATTAAAGAACATGATAGGAAAAGAGAAATAAGGTATATAAAATGGTGGAAAACACAAGAAAGGAAGGAAAGCATGACCAGACAGCACGTGTAAATCCCGCAATTTTTAGATTCTGTATATTTTTAAAGTTATACAGGATAAATTTTGATCTATCAAGATATATGGATTTCACACGTATACATATCAAGATGCATATTTTGAGAGATAAGATCGAGATAAAAGATTTGAGATATGAACGGGATTGCGATTGTAATCTTCCAAATCAAATCGAATCAAGATTGCAATCTATCTTGAAGCCAAATCTTAAAGATGAAGATATCGAGCTCATCCCAACTCCCCCGTGAACCTATAAATAGGCCCTCAACCATTCAGAAAAACACACACCCAAAATACTACTCCAAACTCTTGAGTGTAGCCTATATAAGTCTAGAGAGATACTCTGCTGAGATTCGAGAAGAAAGAGTGATTCGAGTATCATTCTTGCCCACCCTTCTGATAACGGTAAGTAGGCTTTGCTTTGAAAACCCATGTATATGTTTTTTTAAAAGATTCGATCGTGCATGTTTCCTTTGATCTGTTTTTTTATATAAGAAAATATTCCAAGCACTTTTATGATTCAAACTAGATATGGATATGTCCCATACACGATGGGTACAAAACCGTCATATGGCCCCTACACGGTGGGTATAAAATCGTTATATGGCCTCGTCTCCTTAGAGGAGTAAAATTAGGGACTGATCAGTAAACCATTGAAATAAGATGAAATATCAGTGCTATATGTTATGTTATGTCTTGTCTTGATATTTATGATGTTTTCAAAAATATACACTTGTATACATGCCGATCGTCCCTACTTGCTTAGTTTTTCCCCAAACGCTCATCCCCTCTCTCCCTAGATGAAAATGAAGAGCAGGTTGAAGAGGACGAACAGAATATGTTTTGAGGCTGGTGAAGAAGAGCAACTTTTGAAATTGATGTAATAAATTAGTTTTTTTGGTTGTAAAGTGCTTCCGCATGTTTTGTTAGATTTTGCGACTTCAGCGATACAAAAACAAAATGAGGTACTTATGGTTTATTTTATGAAAAAGACTGGTTTTGGTTTACACTGTACTACGAGGCTTGTTGTATTATGATTTTTTTTCATTACAACGCCAGTGTTCCACGCTACGTGCTCGGGGCGTGACAGCACGGGCGGCACCCTGCTTCCCCGCGCCCAAAGGTAGTTTGAAGAAATGGAAGCAGAGGCTCAGGCACCCTCATGCTCAAATGTAGTTAAACGTCATTGAAAACTGAGGTTCATGCTCCCCACGCTCGCCTGGTGGTCAACAAATTTAAAGACAATTTTTACACCTCATGACCGCCTTAAGCCATTCCTGTTTCTTCCAAACCTCTCAAAATCAAAGGAAAGTTGCATAATTTTAGTGTTTTAATCATAAATACCGGTCATCTAGAATCGTTCAAAATATTGCTATCAACCTTGATTATAAGTTGGATTATGTCAGGCCTAGTGCTTAATCAGAGATAAAACACATAATAAACCACGGCGTAAGCATTAAAATATTGGCTAAAATTTTCGCTTTTGGCCTGACTTAGTAAACATAAGTTAAAATACATTGATATCCCAAAATATTGGTTTTACAACAGATGAGTCTCTCGCTCAACATAGATACAATACAATATAACGAAAATATCATATGTATCTACTACATATAACTGGGACACTCTATCCACCTCCCGAGGCATTCTCAGCTGGATCAACTCCACGACCAGCAGAGAAACCATGATAACCTGAAAACACACACAGGCAACAAGACAACCAGCCCCGAGGGACAAGGGGTCAAACCCCAGTACGGAGAGCAATCGAAAAATAGCAGTTAAATAGCAATAGATAAAATGCGGATGCTATGCATGAGAACAAGGCTACAACCGAAGGCAAGGAGCCAAAGGATCTCAAGAAACTGCTCAAACAACTGATATCCAATCAACTGGAAGATAGTGGCCACGGTGTGTGAGTATATGGGAGCGACCCACTCGTCTCAACACACGGTACAAGATGCATAACAATCACTCAACCTGATGTTGCCCAGCTCATGAGATGTGGGAGCTACCCACTCCGCTCATAGTGGCTAACAGATCCCAGCAGGGAGATGAGGGACACGGGAGTTACCCACTCAGCCTCCATAACAGGCATCCTGGTACACACAGATCAATACAACAAGGCACGACTAACAATATCTGAGCTCAACATGAATAATACGTGTATGCAATGAAACAACTTGAAATAAACAACACAACAGAGGCAAGCATCGACATCATAGAAGCATACACAGCAGCACACATAATATCCATGCCAAATCCAACGCTGTAAAACAAGCTCACATTCATACCTTGGTTCCGAGCTACAATTACTACAAACAGGGTCCCGAGCGCACAGATCTGAAACCTAGTAAACCATATACAAGCAACGAATCAGGGACAGTAGCACAGAAACCACAAACTGGGAGCTACGAGCTCCACTAGCTCTGTCCTACCCTACTAGATCAACAACCAGCTCTAAACAAAGCACAAGGTAGGAATTAACACTTATCCAACGACCTACCTGCACAGAGGAGCAAATCTGTGCTTATTCTAACAGACTACACAAAGAAACTTCCTTCGCAATCTTCATCCAGCTAAACGCAAGACTGCGAAAGTGGTATAGAACGATGCGCCTTCACAAGAGGAGTCCAGCGCTACTACTCTTGTGTTCGTCGGAGCTGTCTACCGCCGGAAATCGAAGGAAATAAGCTTCGGTGAACAGTAGCTAGGGTATCACGACAGAGTTATCTTTCGAAAATATTTCTAAGTGTAGGGAAGAGATAATGACGAGACCAGAGTCAAAGTCCTCTATATAAAATAACTTAAGTCTCCCAGATAAGATAGACAACAGTCACCGACAACTTAAGATCCAAGCTAACCCCAACTCAGATCTGAGTATCACTCCTGATCTGAACTCTGCACTAAACAGATTTGGAACTTATCCAAACAACATCACACCGAGTACCGCTCGCTCGCTAGGACACGTCATCTCGCTAGCCAAGTCTAAATTACTAAACGGCGTCGCATCTCAGATCTGACTCACAAAACCCGCCAAATCTGAAATCCCTGAACCGCACCGTTCTACCCCAAAACTACGAACCGGGATGATGAACCGAACCTTCCACGTATCACTAACCACGCTCGCAACTCAGATCTGTTTCTCCCAAAACGATGTCGTATTGCTACCCCCGCAGCACCTCCGACACGTGTAACCAAAATAGCGCGCGACCCTCAGATTTCACCACCAAATCTGAAAGCGACCATCCAAAGCTGACCAGCGCTCAAATCTGATCACTTTCCCGTGAAATTCTCCACACTCCAGAGCTGTTTCCGAAGCAAATTCTGACCCGATTACTTCACCAAGCATACCAGCTCAAAGCTGGTTCATCCAAGATCTGTTCAAGTCAAATCTGGTCTATGCTAAACTCGATTAATTAACTCAATTAATCCAATAAACTTTCGGGTCTCTCATTCCTCCCCCACTGAAAATAATATTTCGTCCTCGAAATCAATAACAACTCCAGATATGAACCAAAACCTCAACACAAACCAACACTGGAAGAATCCCGCTACGCACGAAACAAACAGCAGCACTCCAGCAAGCAACAAGAAACTACTAACCAAGAGTTCAAGATAACTGGAACAAACAAGACAACCAAAACTAGCTACTGGAACCAAATGCAACCTTTACTCAAACAGATGAGGCCACTCACGTTGCATTTTCTCTTCTAGCTCCCACATAGCTTCTTATCTACCGTGTTTGCTCCACTGAACCATCACCAAGGGAATGGTCTTGTTCCTTAGTTGTTTCTCCTTTCTGTCCAAGATCTGCAAGGGATACTCAACATAACTCAATGTCCGATCCAGCTCCACCTCGTCAGTTCTCAACACATGAGAAGAATCTGGCTCATACTGTTGGAGTAGATGCCCAACTAGCCAACTTGTGGCGTGTGGGTTTATAGACTCTTGTATATGACAATCTTTATATATGATATTCGCATTTATTTATGGCATTCTTCACTTTCATTGTGTTGTATAATGATTAACAATTGCGTTGAGTAAAGACCTAGAATGCACTATAGTGTATGTTAGATGTGATAGTGGGTATGACGGCTATCATGAAACACATCTAATAGTCACTCTGTATTCTGAACATGTTCCTAGTCGATTGGACCGTCAAAATGAGGATAAGGCCGCCCGAGCTCAAGACTAGTATCTGCGATGCGAAGTACCATGTTTCATTGGTAGGGAACATTGTGATGTTCTGAGCATGCAGATGAATATTGACCTGGTGACCTATCGAACTACCCTCGTTCAGACTTTCCAAGTGGTTACCATTTGTTGAGTGGATAAGTCCGAGGTCTTGGTTGTACTGATTAGTCCTCACGAGTCGAAACGCATTGAGACTCTACATGATAGGCGTCTCACTTTGACCCATTTGCCGACTCACTTGGGGTCGTTAGGCGGCAGGATTGGGTGAGACCCCGATGCATGTAGGATTCGATGCAGAGTTGTCGAGGATTCACCGCTCGCAGACATGCATGGATATCCTATGTTGTCTGAGGAGACGATAGTGTATAAATCTCTGGCCAGAGTACTAGAAGTGTTTTAGGTAAATGGGTTTACCTAGTTACACTCGCGATGTCACTATTTGATCTCCAAGATGTATGCATAGCTATCGGATCTATAGCGACTCTCGATTTACCAATGGTCGTTGATCTGACGGGATATATGGATTGAAAAGGACCGTACTGTACGCTAACCACAACCAACTGGTTCTTGCAGGCACTATCAGTGATACCTAGGGGATCATGGGGCGATGTT
>KV004016.1:135248-166326 GCA_001598015.1 Dorcoceras hygrometricum | reverse complement strand
GGCGACCTTATTCTCATTTTGACGGCCCAATCGACTAGGAACATGTTCAGAATACACAGCGACTATTAGATGTGTTTCATGATAGCCGTCATACCCACTATCACATCTAACATACGCTTCAAAGCATTCTAGGTCTTTACTCAACGCAATTGTAAATCATTACACACATAATGAAAGTAAAGAACGCCATATAAGTAAATGCGAATATCATATATAAAGACTGTTTGTACAAGAGTCTATAAAAACCCACACGCCACAAGTTGGCTAGTTGGGCATCTACTCTAACATACGCATTACTCGACCATTATTGATGGGTCTAGATAACAGATCCAGATCTGTGTTTTGAATTACACAAAACCTGTTATTGTGTTACTAATGTTTCTACTTAGTGTATAGATGTTAGCTGGAAATACAACAAGAAAAGTATCGAAGAAGACTGTCATGAAGCAGAATTTGTCCAGTCGTGAGAAGCAAAGAGTTTATCAGTCGCAAGCTACAGTGATTCAGTCGCAAGCTAAAGTGAATCAGTCTCAAGCTACAGTGATTCGGTTGCAAGCTACAATGAATTTAAAAGAGAACCAGCTGTTGCGCATCAAGGATCACAACCAGTTGTTGCGCATCAAGGAACACAACCAGCCGTTGCGCATCAAGGATCACAAAACAACTATTGCGCGTCAAGGAGAATCAGCCGTAGCGCTAAAACAAAGTTACACTAGCTGTTGTGTGTCAATGAAAATGAACCAGCTGCTGGAAGTTGATGTACCAGCTGCTGAAAGTTCATGAACCAGCTGCTGGAAGTTGATGTACCAGCTGCTGGAAGTTAATGAACCAGCTGCTGAAGTTGATGTACCAGCTGCTGGAAGTTCATGAACCAGCTGCTGGAAGTTGATGTACCAGCTGCTGGAAGTTAATGAACCAGCTGCTGGAAGTTGATGTACCAGCTGCTGGAAGTTCATGAACCAGCTGCTGGAAGTTGATGTACTAGATGCTAGAAGTTAATGAACCAGCTGCTGGAAGTTAATGAATCAGCTGTTGCAATGAAGGTGAACCAGCTGTTAGCGCGTCAAAGAAACCAGCTGCTGGAAGTTGATGTACCAGCTGCTGGAAGTTAATGAACCAGCTGCTGGAAGTTGATGTACCAGCTGCTGGAAGTTCATGAACCAGCTGCTGGAAGTTGATGTACTAGATGCTAGAAGTTAATGAACCAGCTGCTGGAAGTTAATGAATCAGCTGTTGCAATGAAGGTGAACCAGCTGTTGCGCGTCAAAGAAGATAAAACAGCTGCTGGAATAATTTAGTTGTGGGAGCAAACAGCTGCTGGAACGTAAAAAGCCAAATCAAAAGATGACAAAAGCCTGCAAAAGAAAGGACACAAGGACAACTCCCTGTCGGTACTTTACAGAATATATTTCAACGGGAAGAAAAGTGTGTCAAACGAATGAATTTGAACAGATGCTATTTAAACAGCAAGATCAAATGAAGAAAAGGCTTGATCGATTCACGAGGAACTAAAAACAGAGTAATAACAGAGGGAAGAAAATAGAAGAACGAAGTAGTCGACCACCATTAGAGAGGAGCTTACAACATCGTCGACTGCTGAGTTCTAATCAGCTCTTTAGGAGAATTTTCCCAGTGTGTGAGATTTATTCTTTAGAGAGTTGAGCGTTCACTGTAAAATCTCACACACACAGATCACTCGCATATTTTGAGAGGTGTGCGAAATTGATTAGCGAGTGACTCACAAACAAAAATCAGATCCCGTCCAAGCACGAAGACGTTAAACTCTGTGTCTGTAGTCTTTGAACAGAGACGTTAAACAAGTTCTGATTTAGACAGCCAAGGGCTGGTGGAGTCTAGGAGTTCTCGCAGCTGCTGGCTGCGGGATTTGGTCTGTACATGTGGTGTAGATCAAATCTTCTAGTGGAACCTTCCCGAAGAAGGAAGAAGGGGAGATGTAGGATATTTATATCCGAACTTCCATAAACAAATATCAGTGTATTGTATTCTTTTATTTACAGTATTCCGCATATGCATTTTACATTAGCACGCACGCATCAAATCACACACTTGCACAGTCGAACAGATTTCTGTTTAAAAAAATCTGTTTGCATTGAGTTTTAAAATTAGGATTCATTTCTGGTTTTTTCCGCATGTTTTTATTACATACCAGATCTGTCTCTGGTGCTCTGTTTAATGTTCAAGAACCCGAGGTATTGCACCTCACAATAGCAGCACAAAAATATTTAACAAGTAGCAGCGCTTCGCTATCTTCTTTATATTTAAGGATCAGATCTCTCAGTTTTGCGTTGATTAGTTTAATTCTCGGGTGAGATCTGATCCTTCGGTCCTAACATTCTGCATCAACACACAACTCAACCCATTCAATGAAGCATCCAAACACACCACAAAACCACCTGAACCAGACGGCAAAGCTAAACAGGCGCAGAAGTTAGCTTCTCTTTGAGCAATTGGAAACTGTTCTCACATTGCTCAGTCCAAACAAATCTCTTATATTTCTGGGTCAACTGTGTCATAGGCTTGGTTATACTAGAGAATCCCTCTATAAAGAAACGATAATAGCTAGCCAAACCCAAGAAACTATGAATCTCAAAAACATTCTTGGGACGCTCCCAGTTAACAACAGTTTCAACTTTACTAGGCTCCACAGAAATACCTTCAGCTGAAACGACATGACCCAAAAACACAATCATGTCTAACCAAAACTCGCACTTGGAAACATAGCATATAGCTGCGAGTCTCGTATCGTCTGGAGAACCAGCCTCAAATGCTCTTTATGATGCATCGCAGTCTTCGAGTACACCAAAATGTCATCGATAAACACATCACAAACTGATCGATGAACTCTCAAAAGACTCGTTTCATCAAATCCATGAAAACTACAGGGGCATTCGTCAAACCAAAAGGCATAACTAAAAACTCATAATGCCCGTACCTTGTACGAAAAGCAGTTTTCACAACATCTTGCTCCCAAATGCGCAACTGATGTGTAACGCCCCAAAATCCATAAGACCGCATACATGAATCTTATTTATTTCAAGGTTCAATATGACAGTTTAAATGTTAGCATAAGCTATTTTATGAAAGCTGATTTTACTAATTTTAGAAATGAGGTACGACGCAGCAAGTTTCAGCAGATGTCACTCCAAGCGCAATACACGAGCAGATTTTAGAAATCTGTTGAAATTAATTTTAAGGAGAACAAAATGGTTTCTTTTAAAAAGTATTTGGAAGATTTGCAAACTAAAATATTGAGAGGGAAATTTTACTAAAATTCATAACTTTAGATAAGATGTGTCATGCTTGATGATTACACCTCACATGCCACTAATCCCTACCATACAAATACTTGTTTTGAGGGAAAAATTCATTTTCACTTACAAAAAGAAACTCTTTTGTGTTCTCTCAAATATTTCTAAAGAAGCTCGTTGTGATTGCTTGAGGAGGAGGAACTCTGCAGGAATCAACTGCCGTTGTAAATCTCAGTTCAAAGGCAAGTAAAAGCTGATCATTTGCTACACCATTTGAAGCGTATATTGATTTTTCTCATTTTATGGATCTGCTTGCCTGTATTTTTAAAGTTATGTTTAAGTTTATGTTTAAGAAGATTTACGAATGATCAAGAAAAGAAAGATTGGGTTCAAAGTTATGTTTCTGCTTCCAAAGTTTTGCAGAATGTTTTAAGAAAGATTGAGGATGTTTAAAAAGTACTGAGGAGTTCAGATTTGAGTCACGTATGTTCATGAATGTTCTTCTTTCTGGTGAATGGTAGCATCTGAACTTGATTCTATGTAATCGGAGATGCTAGTCTAATCAGAAACTAAGTTTGGTTTTATAGGCAGAACTGGTATCGTAGATGTCGTTCGTGATGTTGCAGCACCAAGTTCTTATTCAGACTTTGTTTCCTATGTTAACGACTAAATTTCGTATTTAAATCAGAAGTTTTCATTTCACATTCGTGTTTTCGCTACACATCTGATTTTGGTCAGATTTCACATTATTAATCACTTCACTGCTGAGTCAATTACGATTATTCATTGACTTCTGAGTTGACCAACCTAGTTGCGTTGACATTTGAGTTGACCAACGACATCTCTTTCTTTTCCAAAACACTAATTCTGTGGTGACATCTGTTTCCCTCTAGAACTACAATTTCATAGTCAAATCTGTTTCATTGTTAGCGATGTATTTCCATAGTTAGATCTGTTTTCTACGCTAACGACAGTCCTTTTGATATATCTGTTTCAACGTTAGCGTTACGCTTCTAATGAGGAATCTGTTTTCACAACAGAAATCTGTTTTGCTTTCCAGTACAGTTTCCTTTAAATAAATCTGTTCTCATTTCAGCGATCATTTTCCAGTAGTCAAATCTGATACTCAGTAAGTTTTTAAAATGGGAAGAGAGTTTTAAAAGAAGTGAACCCTGATGATTTTCAGAGGAGATTTCAAAATATAAGAGTTTAAAGGAATGAAAGTTTATTTTTAAAGATTTATGGCATAGATAACAGATGTCAGTTGCCCTTTCATAAAGGAAGGGTGAGCAGCTGTCCAGATGTCAGTTGCCCTTTCATAAAGGAAGGGTGAGCAATTGTCCAGATGTCGATTGCCCCTTCACAATGAGCTATATGCTAGAACTGATATCAGAAGTCATTTGATCAAGTTCATAAGGACCTAAGGAGAGCTTCTAAGCCATAAATCATAAAGTGCAAGAAATTAAATGAAGGGATCTGGGTTATTGTCCCCGCATCCAAGTTATGAAAGAAATTTATGAAAGAAAGTTTACGAAAGAATGTTTACGTTTAAATGAATTTACTTTAAACTCAGTTATGTAAATGTTCAGATGTCTGCCTGCGTTAAATGACTTTGTTATTACTCAGATTTTATTTGCTGAGCCCCTAGGCTCTTAGCTTTTAAAAATGGTGCAGGTGAGACAGTTAAGGGACAAGCGGAAGGTGGAAGCTGAGACAGCTGGGTGGTGAAGTGTTTATCTATGGACAGCGTTTCCCGTGTCTTAGATGTTGTTGTCTTTTATCTTAGACCTCTGTATTAGATCTATTGCAACAGTAGTAGATTCATATAGAATTTCAGATGTTGTAATATCGCATTTGCAGTATATACATGAAATATGTTTTCCGCAAATTTTCAGTACTAGGCGTCGAACGTGTGTATGTCAGATTTGTGTTTGTGTTTCGAAATTTTTCTAAGTTATAAGAAATACAGCTTATAACAAATTGTCATTTAGCCCTTATTTTTATTTCAAAATTTTACTTCACCTACGTGACCCCGTGGGTTCGGGCGTCACAACATGGTATCAGAGCAATGTTCCTGAGATAAACACATGAACTGTCAGTTGGATCAGATTTCATCGACCGTTTCTCCAAAGCTATGAGTTTATTTTTCAGAGCATTGTATTTAAATTTTAGCATGTTCTGATAATTATATGTGGTGGATTACGGGCTATAGATTATAAGATGTCAGGAAGAGGTAGAAGAGGTATTCTCTTAGAGTTTATTTTTCAGAGCATTGTATTTAAATTTTAGCATGTTCTGATAATTATATGTGGTGGATTACGGGCTATAGATTATAAGATGTCAGGAAGAGGTAGAAGAGGTATTCTCTTAGAGGAAACCAGCCCTGACAGTAATGCTAGTATCGCTCAACTCTTAAGGTTGCTGGTAGAGCAACCCGGCAGGGGTAATGGCCAATCTTCTAGTAGTAGAGGACCAAGCCATGATGATCCCCAAGAAGTTGAAGATCGTCATATTTAAAGAGGTACAATAGGTACTATTTGAATTATTAATAAAAATAAATATTTTGAAAATATGAAGTAAAAGAAAATGGGTGTAGGATGGTATGAGCCAAAAACTATTTTGAACTCTACCTAATTGTCCTAAGATTTTTAACCTTTTGTTTAACACTGACATAATAAATATTTTTGCACTATTATCTAATGAATTTGACGAATATTGTTTATAATATTTTGAAGGATAACTTCTTGTAAGGAATTAATATGTTGTTTTTATTCTGAATAATATTAATTTGTTTGAAATAGAGGAGTTCTGTAACAAAAAGATTTCTTTTTGTTTGACGAGTGTGATGAAAGGTAATAGAATGTGTTGATTATGAATTTTGGTAGATATACCTTTGTCATTAACTTGGAATGGGTATATTTGAGTAAGAAAGGGAGTTCCAGTACTGTTGGAGGATAATTATTATCTGACTCAGATTCATCGTCTGAAGATGTACTGGAATCAGAGGAAACGTGCTGTTTTGGATTGACATCCGCAGCAGAATGAGTTTGAGGATATTGAATGTTTTTAATTTCAGGATAATTAATTTTATTAGAAGTAATTGAGGTGTTTATTTCTGTTAAATTATTTGGAGTAATATTGTCTGTCTTAAAAGTTCAGAAGACAGAAGCCGAAGGCGTTTAGTGGTACAACGAACCCATTAGTTGCTGAAAGTTGGATCAAATCGATGGAGGTTATCTTTGAGTACCTCGAGATGCCAGATTTAGATAGTCCTAAGTGTGCTATCTACATGTTAAGAGATGACGCCATGATTTGGTGGGAAGGAGCTAAGCTGTCTGTGGATTTGTTGAATCTTACTTGGGCAGATTTCAAATATTCTTTGAGCAATACTTCACGGTAGACAAGAGGTATGAATTGAAGAGGGAGTTTCTGACCCTGAAACAGGGTAGCATGACCGTACAGGAGTATGTAAGGGCATTTGAAAGAGGGTGTTACTTTGTGACTTTGATAGGTAACGACCCAGAAGAGAGTTAAGTCATTTTGTGGAAGGATTGAAGCATATGTTCAAGATGAATATTAGACTATCTGTGCCCAAGACTTACAGAGAAGCAGTGGATAGAGCCATGCGAATTGAAAGAGACTGGAAGGATGTTGTAGACAAGAGGTATGAATTGAAAGGGAGTTTCTAGACCCTGAAACAGGGTAGCATGACCGTACAGGAGTATGTAAGGGCATTTGAAAGAGGGTGTTACTTGTGACTTTGATAGGTAACGACCCAGAAGAGAGTTAAGTCATTTTGTGGAAGGATTGAAGCATATGTTCAAGATGAATATTAGACTATCTGTGCCCAAGACTTACAGAGAAGCAGTGGATAGAGCCATGCGAATTGAAAGAGACTGGAAGGATGTTGATGAAGAAAGACAGCAGAAGAGGCAGGCCTTTCAGCAGAAGGATCAGAGGCCGTTTATGAAGCAGACTAAGAATCAGCAGATGCCTCAAGAGCAAAAACCCCTACCGATCCAACCCATTAGTGCAGTTCCAGCTAGCAACAACAGATCAGTGTGTCCTAAGTGTCACAAGACACACCCTGGTCAATGCAGACTTGAACAGGATGTCTGCTACAGATGTGGGTTGCCAGGGCATATCATGAAGAATTGCCCAAAGTCAAGGCAACTGGTGACCAGTAGAGCTTACGTGATGACAGCTGATCAAGCCAGCCCAGACTCGACAGTAGTCACGGGTAAGATTATGATTGCTGGTTTGCCTTCTATGGCTTTGATAGATTCAGGAGCTACTCACTCCTTTATAGCAGCCAAGTTTGCTAAGAAGTTACCCATTAAGCCTGACCAAGTAGCTATAGGCTTTTGTGTAACATTACCTTTGGGAGAAGAGTTAGTATCCCATGACTTGTTTCAAGGTTTAGAACTTAGACTTAAAGGGCATTTGATTACTGCCAATTTAATTGTGTTACCAATGCCTGAGTTTGATATGATTTTGGGAGTAGACTGGCTGACTAAGTATGGAGTAGTGATAGACTTTAAGTTTCGAACAGTAGTGGTTAATCCACCCAGAGGGGATCCATTTAAGTTTGAAGCCAATCATGTTTGGAGGATTCCCCGTATTATATCAGCTCTTAAGGCTCAATGCTGCTTGAGGAAAGGTGGGGAAGGATGTTTGATAAGTCTGTCTTCCTTAGCAGCGACTAGTAAGCCCCAACTTTCAGATGTGGAGGTAGTAAGTGAGTTTCCCGAGGTTTTTCAGAGGATATACATGGACTACCACCAGATAGGGAACTGGAATTTTCGATTTACTTAATTCCGGGAGCACTCCAGTTTCCAGACCACCCTACCATTTAGCTCCATCAGAGATGAAGAAATTAAAGGAACAGATACAAGATCTGTTGGATAAGGGATTTATTAGACCAAGCACTTCACCCTGGGGAGCCCCTGTTATTTTTGTTAAGAAGAAAGATGAAAGTCTGAGGTTGTGTAAAGATTATAGAGAGCTGAATAAGCTGACCGTTAAGAATAAATATCCCCTTCCTAGAATTGAGGGTCTTTTTGACTAGTTGAAAGGATCAGTAGTCTTTGTTAAGATTGATTTAAGGTCTGGTTACCACCAGTTAAAGATTAAGGCATCAGATATCTATAAGACAGCCTTCAGAACTCGTTATGGTCAATATGAGTTCTTAGTAATGCCTTTTGGACTTACGAATGCTCCATCAGCTTTCATGGATTTAATGAATAGAGTTTTCCAACCATTTCTGGACCAATTTTTAGTTGTGTTCATAGATGACATCTTAGTGTATTCTAAGACCAGATTTGAGCATGTCGGCCATTTGAGGACAGTATTTCAAGTTTTGAAGAATAAGCAGTTGTTTGCTAAATTTAGCAAGTGTGACTTATGGTTGGAGAAAGTAGCATTCTTAGGTCATATTATATCGAAGGATGGATTAGAAGTTGACCCAGCTAAGGTAGAAGCTGTTCGTGACTGGCCAGTACCAAGATCTGTTTCAGAGATAAGGAGTTTCTTGGGTTTAGCCGGATATTATAGGCGATTTATCCAAGGATTTTCTAAGATAGTTGTTCCCTTGACCTCGCTGACAAGAAAGCTGGTTAAGTATGAATGGACTCCAGAATGTCAAAATCAAGCTTTGAAAAAGTTGAAAGCAAAGCGCTGATAGAAGCCCCTGTGTTATCCATGCCATCCGATCAAAGATTTGGGGACATTACCTCTATGGGGAGAAGTGTGAAATATTCACTGACCATAAGAGCCTCAAGTACTTCTTCACCCAGAAGGAACTGAATATGAGGCAGAGGAGATGGTTAGAGCTAGTAAAAGATTATGATTGTACAATCAGCTATCACCCAGGAAAAGCCAATGTGGTGGCAGATTCCTTGAGTAGGAAATCTGTTGGATTAGCTCAGCTCTTTATCCAGAGACCATTGGCGTATGATATTGAGAAGTTTGGAATAGAAGTACTGCCCAGTGGTAGTACTATGGTTTTGGCAGATCTCTCCATAAGGTCAAATCTGATAGATCAGATTCGTGAGGGACAACCAAAATATGAGAAACTTCAGAAGTTGGTCAAACAAGATAAAGAGAGAGGCAGCAACCTCTAATTTTCTGAAGGAGGAATAATCAGATATCTTGGAAGAATCTGGGTGCCCCTAGTAGACACCTTGAGATCATATTTGATGACAGAGGCCCATACAGCCCCATACTCTTTACATCCGGGGAGTACTAAGATGTATAAGGACCTCCAGAAGTTGTATTGGTGGCCAGGAATGAAGCGAGACATTGCCAGATTTGTCTCTGAATGTTTGACCTGTCAATTGGTGAAAGCTGAACACCAAAAACCAGCAGGATTACTGAAGCCACTGCCTATTCCAGAATGGAAATGGGAGTGTATAGCGATGGATTTTGTAGTTGGTCTACCCAAGACTGTTCAAGGATATAACTCCATTTGCGTTATAATAGATAGACTCACTAAGTCTGCTCACTTCTTACCAGTTAAGACAACATACGATGTGACCAGATGTCAGGCCTCGTGCTCTACTCAGAGTCAAACCACGCAAAACAATAGCGGAAGCATACAAAAGTGGCTTAAAATTTTCTCTTTGTCCTGACGATTAAAACATATAATTTAAAATACAACAATACTCAAAATATCCCAGTAATTAAACTCGCTCAGTACAACAGTGCAGTATTAAAACATATATCAAGTACCATACAACCACTACTACAAAGCACGGACAACCCCAGGCTAACAGTATTGATACATAATATGCTATACGCTAACTGGGACACTCTAACCACCTCCTGGGACACCTCCAGCTGGGTCTACTCCACGAACAGCAGAGTAACCATGATAACCTGAAAACACACACAAGCAACAAACAACCAAGCAGAGGGACAGGGGTCAACCCCAGTACGGAGAGCAACTAAAAACAGCAGTTAGATAGCAACAGATAAAATGCAGTGCTATGCATGAGATCAAGTCTACAACCGAACACAGGGAGCCAAAGGATTCCAAGGACAGCTCAACAACTGAAATCCGAAAAGAAAGCAGTGGCCACAATGTGCGTGAGTATATGGGAGCTACCCACTCGTCTCAGCACACGGTACCAGGTGCATAAACAACGCTCAACCTGCTGTTGCCCAACAGATGAATGTGGGAGCTACCCACTCCGCTCACGATGGCTAACAGATCCCAACAGGGAGATGAGGGACGGGAGTTACCCGCGCGCCTCTACAAGCACCCTGGAACGCTCAAATCAGCAAGCATAAGGCAAGGCTACAAGAGATCTGAAAGAGCTACCCACTCGTCTCAGCACACGGTACCAGGTGCATAAACAACGCTCAACCTGCTGTTGCCCAACAGATGAATGTGGGAGCTACCCACTCCGCTCACGATGGCTAACAGATCCCAACAGGGAGATGAGGGACGGGAGTTACCCGCGCGCCTCTACAAGCACCCTGGAACGCTCAAATCAGCAAGCATAAGGCAAGGCTACAAGAGATCTGAAACAACATGGAACAGATGCGTGTATGCAGTGCAACACAATGCAACAGATAACAAGACAATATACACAGCATCACAAAACAGCAAGCATAAGCACATATCCATGCCAAATCTCAACACTGTAACAAGCTCACATCCGTACCTCAAGTCTTATGTGCAACAATTACTACAAACTGGGTCCGAGCAACGCAGATCTCACACCTGCTAAGCCAATTACAAACAACTACTCAAGGACCGAATTACGGAAAAGCAACAACTGGGAGCTACAACTCGACCAGCGCTATACTACCCCTCTAAATCAACAGAGAGCTCTAAACAAACACAAAGCAGGGTCTGAACACTTACCCCAACAAGCTAGGACGGAACGCTAACAGACTACAGAAGGGAGATGTCTTCGCACACCTCCCCAGGTTCAAGCAAACGTCCGAAATCAAAATCCAAAAGAAGCGTCTCAGCAAGATGAGTCCAACGCTACCACTCTTACTTCAATCAGAGCTATCTACCGTCGGCAATCGGAGAAGATAAGGTTCATTGAACAGTAGCTAGGGTATCGCGACAGAGATCGACAATCGGGAAATATTCTAAGTGTCAGGAAATAATACAAAGCAATGAAGACCAAGTCCTCTTATAAACTCAAATCTGTTCAAGCTTCTAAACAGATCTCAGCGACAACTTAAATCTCAAAGCTGATATTCCCGCTCGCAGCCAGATCTCACAACAGATCTCACTCTACGCCAAAACAGATCTCTACTAATGCAAACGACGTCGCACAAGTCCACTATCGCAACTGGACACGTCACTCGCTACTCAGATCTGAATCGCTAGCGCCAACGAAATCTGAATTCCAAAACGGCGTCGTTCTCTAACACTCAGATCTCTCTCAAATCTAAAGAACAGCGCTGCTCACTGCTGAGTCTCACCCGCTAAACCAAAACGCTGTCGTTCCAACTAATCCAAACGACGTAGTTTAGCTACTCGCTACAGAAACAAGCAACACACTCTCTTCTGCTCAGCAAAACAGATCTCGCTTCGACTACTGAACGCTATCACTCAGTGATGACCCCCGCTCACTACTGAACAGATCCCGTGCCAAAGCTCTAACTCTTCAGGCTGTTCTAAGGACTTATACAAAACCCGATAGCTTCTCCAAGCATATCGACTCAAAGCTGAACGTCCAGATCTGCTCAAGCTCAAATCTGAATCCAACAAAACCTCGATTAATTAACTCAATTAATCTCATCAGCTTTTCGGGTCTCACAGCAGATATGCAGATTTATATGTAAAGGAAATAGTGAGGCTGCATGGTGTTCCAGTTTCCATAGTATTGGATAGAGATCCGAAGTTTACCTCAGCTTTCTGGAAAAGTTTTCATAGAGCTTTGGGTAGGAAGCTGACCTTTAGCACAGCCTTTCACCCCCATACAGATGGACAATCTGAAAGGGTGATTCAGATTTTAGAAGATTCGCTCAGATTTTAGAAGATTCGCTCAGAACATATATTGTGGATTTTTCAGAGGGTTGGGATTTAAAGCTACCATTGATAGAATTTGCGTACAACAACAGTTTCCAAGCATCTATCCAGAGGGCTCCATATGAAGCTCTCTATGGCCGCAAATTTAGAAAACCTCTTCACTGGGATGAATTTGGTGAGAGAGCTGGTTTAGGACCAGATGTATTGGAGCAAACAGGACTTATACAAAACCCGATAGCTTCTCCAAGCATATCGAGTCAAAGCTGAACGTCCAAATCTTCTCAAGCTCAAATCTGAATCCAACACAACTCGATTAATGAACTCAATTAATCTCATCAGCTTTTCGGGTCTCACAGCAGATATGCAGATTTATATGTAAAGGAAATAGTGAGGCTGCATGGTGTTCCAGTTTCCATTGTATTGGATAGAGATCTGAAGTTTACCTCAGCTTTCTGGAAAAGTTTTCATAGAGCTTTGGGTAGGAAGCTGACCTTTAGCACAGCCTTTCACCCCCATACAGATGGACAATCTGAAAGGGTGATTCAGATTTTAGAAGATTCGCTCAGAACATATATTGTGGATTTTTCAGAGGGTTGGGATTTAAAGCTACCATTGATAGAATTTGCGTACAACAACAGTTTCCAAGCATCTATCCAGAGGGCTCCATATGAAGCTCTCTATGGCCGCAAATTTAGAAAACCTCTTCACTGGGATGAATTTGGTGAGAGAGCTGGTTTAGGACCAGATGTATTGGAGCAAACAGCAGAAGCTGTTAGAAAGATAAGAGAACGAATGAAAGCTGCTCAAAGCCGGCAGAAGAGTTACGCAGATAATAGGAGAAGAGATCTGAGTTTCGAAATCGGAGATCATGTATTTCTGAGAATTGCTCTAATGAAAGGAGTAATGCATTTTGGGAAGAAAGGAAAGCTGAGTCCAAGATATATTGGACCATATGAGATTTTAGAAAGAATAGGAATATCTTTGAGGAAGTATATTCCTAACCCTTCGCATGTGCTAAGCCATGAGTCAATCCAGTTAGCACCAGATTTAAGTTACGAAGAGAGACCAGAGAGGATTCTTCTTCGAGAAGTTAGAAAGTTAAGAAACCGTAGTATTCCTATGGTTAAGATACAATGGTCTAACCAATCTGAGTGAGAAGCTACGTGGGAGACAGAAGCTGATATGCTTAACCTTTATCCATATCTGTTTGGTAAGTAAATTTCGAGGACGAAATTTCAATAAGGAGGGTAGAGTTGTAACGCCCCAAAATCCATAGGACCACATACATGAATCTTATTTATTTCAAGGGTCAAAATGACATTTTACATGTTAGCATAAGCTATTTTATGAAAGCTGATTTGACTAATGTAGAAATGAGGTACGACGCAGCAAGTTCCAGCAGATGTCACTCCAAGCGCAATACACGAGCAGATTTTAGAAATCTGTTGAAAATAATTTTAAGGAGAACAAAATGGTTTATTTTAAAAAGTATTTGGAAGATTTGCAAAATAAAATGTTGAGAGGGAAATTTTACTAAAATTCATAACTTTAGATAAGGTGTGTCATGCTTTATGATTACACCTCACCTGCCACTAATCCCTCCCATACAAATACTTGTTTTGAAGGAAAAGTTCATTTTCACTTACAAAAAGAAAACTATTTTGTGTTCTCTCAAATATTTCTAAAGAAGCTCGTTGTGATTGCTTGAGGAGGAGGAACTCTGTAGGAATCAACTGCCGTTGTAAAGCTCAGTTCAAAGGCAAGTAAAAGCTGATCATTTGCTACACCATTTGAAGCGTATATTGATTTTTCTCATTTTATGGATCTGCTTGCCTGTATATTTAAAGCTATGTTTAAGTTTATGTTTAAGAAGATTTATGAATGATCAAGAAAAGAAATATTGGGTTCAAAGTTATGTTTCTGCTTCCAAAGTTTTCCAGAATGTTTTAAGAAAGATTGAGGATGTTTAAAAAGTATTGAGGAGTTCAGATTTGAGTCATGTATGTTCATGAATGTTCTTCTTTCTGGTGAATGGTAACATCTGAACTTGACTCTATGTAATCGGAGATGCTAGTCGAATCAGAAACTAAGTCTGGTTTGATAGGCAGAACTGGTATCGTAGATGTTTTTCGTGATGGTGCAGCACCAAGTTCTTATTCAGACTTTGTTTCCTATGTTAGTGACTAAATTTCGTATTTAAATCAGAAGTTTTCATTTCAGATTCGTGTTTTCGCTACACATCTGAGTTGGTCAGATTTCACATTATTAATCACTTCACTGCTGAGTCAATTACGATTATTCATTGACTTCTGAGTTGACCAACCTAGTTGCATTGGCATCTGAGTTGACCAACGACATCTGTTTCTTTTCCAAAACACTAACTCTGTGGTGACATCTGTTTCCCGCTAGCACTACAATTTCATAGTCAAATCTGTTTCATTGTTAGCGATGTATTTCCATAGTCAGATCTGTTTTCTACGCTAACGACAGTCCTTTTGATATATCTGTTTCAACGTTAGCGTTACGCTTCTAATGAGGAATCTGTTTTCACAATAGAAATCTGTTTTGCTTTCCAGTACAGTTTTCTTTAAAGAAATATGTTCTCATTTCAGCGATCATTTTCCAGCAGTCAAATTTGATACTCAGTAAGTTTTTAAAATGGGAAGCGAGTTTTAAAAGAAGTGAACCCTAGTGATTTCCAGAGGAGATTTCAAAGAAGATTTCAAAAGAGTTTAAAGGAATGAAAGTTTACTTTTAAGGATTTATGGCATAGATAACAGACGGTCATAACGGAAGGGTGAGCAGCTATCCAGATGTCAGTTGCCCTTTCATAAAGGAAGGGTGAGCAGTTTTCCAAATGTCGATTGCCCCTTCACAATGAGCTATATGCTAGAACTGATATCAGAAGTCATTTGATCAAGTGCATAAAGACCTAAGGAGAGCTTCTAAGCCATAAATCATAAAGTGAAAGAAATTAAATGAAGGGATCTGGGTTATTGTCCCCGCATCCAAGTTATGAAAGAAATTTATGAAAGAAAGTTTTAAGAAAGTTTACGAAAGAATGTTTACGTTTAAATGAAGTTCCTTTAAACTCAGTTATGTAAATGTTCAGATGTCTGCCTGCGTTAAATGACTTTGTTATTACTCAGATTTTATTTGCTGAGCCCCTAGGCTCTTAGCTTTTAAAAATTGTGCAGGAGAGACAGTTAAGGGACAAGCGGAAGGTGGAAGCTGAGACAGTTGGTGGTGAAGTGTTTATCTATGGACAACGTTTCCCGTGTCTTAGATGTTGTTGTCTTTTATCTTAGACATCTGTATTTGATCTATGGCAATAGTAGTAAATTCATATAGAATTTCAGATGTTGTAATATCGCATTTGCAGTATATACATGAAATCTGTTTTCCGCAAATTTTCAGTACTAGGCGCCGAACGTGTGTATGTCAGATTTGTGTTTGTGTTTCGAAATTTTTCTAAGTTATAAGAAATACAGCTTATAACAAATTGTCATTTAGACCTTTTTTTTATTTCAAAATTTTACTTCACCTAAAATCCGTGACCCCGTGGGTTCGGGCATCACATGATGGTACCCCGAACGCAGATCGATCCTAGAGTACACCTTGAACCCTGAAGCTGATCAAACAAGTCATCGATCCTTGGCAAATGGTATTTATTCTTCACTGTTGCCTTATTCAGTTGTCGTAAGTCTATACACATTCTCATCGATCCATCCTTCTTCTTCACAAACAAGATAGGCGCTCCCCATGGAGACATACTCGGCCTAATGAAACCCTTCTCCAACAAGTCTCTAAGTTGTACCTTGAACTCCCTCAACTCGGCGGGCGCTAAACGATACGGGGCTTGCGAGATCAGAGTTGTACCATGTACCAACTCAATGCTAAAGTCGATCTCCCTTCTCGGAGGAAAACTAGGAATCTCCTCAAACACATCGGGGAAATCACGAGCGACCGGGATATCACCAAGCTCTACGCACGAAGAAAAGGATGCATCTAGAGCATAGATCATAAAACCTACGCTCTTCAACGACAACAGACTAAACATCTCCATCGCTGAGACTAAAGGAATTTTCGACTGGGAATCGTGGCCATAGAAGTTCCATTTCTCGCAAGACTGGGGCCTAAAACGCACAACGCCATGGAAACAATCCACAGTGGCCCTATAGCTAGACAACACATCCATTCCCACAATGCAATCGAAATCCCACATCACTAGCCTGATCATATTCACTATCAAAACGTTCTCACCAAACCTAAGAATGACACTCAACAAAATCTCTTGGGAGTATAGGCTCACGCCGGCAGGAGTCGAAACAGACACAACATCACACAAGGGAGTGGTATGCAAACCATGCTCAACCACAAATGCATCAGCAATAAACGAATGTGATGCTCCTGTATCAAACAATACACGCGCAGGAAAATAAAAAACATAGCAAGTACCTGCGATCACTCCTCCTGGCGTGCCCTCCGCTTGCCCCCTCGTCATGGAATTCACCTGGGCATGATGGGATCCTGAGAAATGAGGCTTGGAAGAATGTCCGAAATGCGAAGGACCAGGCTGCTGAAACGGCCTAAACTGCGTCTCCCCTATTCTCTGCTGCGGAGCCGGAAAAGAACGACCTCTATACGACCCACTAGAACGACCCTGGGGTGGGGCTGCGGCGTGCTGAGATCCCGCCAATGGACACACTCTCGCAAAATGTCCATACTGCCCACAATTGTTACACGCACCCTGCATGCCAACACACTACGCGTAGGATGCTTTCCTCCACACTGGCCACAAAACTCGACCCTAAAACTACCGCTGCTAGAACTGCCCGAACCAGAAGAACTAGAACCCGACTTCTTCTTGAACTAATGACCATGAGGTCTAAACCTGTGGCATCCAGACTGTTGGGCTACCTGCTGCTGGGGTGGCTGGGATGACTGCGAAGACTGGGAAGGTTGCACCCCCGGAACCATGGGACGGTTACCTTGCACCACTTGAGGCCTAACGCGAGACCTACGGTTCTGTAGTCCCTCCTAAATATCTATAGCCCTATCCACCGCCTCCGCATAACTTGCCGGTGAACTCGCCAGCACCAAAGAATACAAATCCTCATTCAGCCCCTCCAAGAACTTGTTCCTCTTTGCCCTCTCGCGACCAAAAACATGCGGAACATGCGCAATAAGAGAAGAAAACCTCCGGGCATACTCTCCTACAGACAAAGTCCCCTGCACCAGGTTATCAAACTCACGCTCCCTGGCGTTAACAACGGATTCTGGAACGTACTCCTGACGAAAGGTAGTACAAAAGCTGTTCCGCTTGATCCCTACTCCAGTCTTCTCAAGAGTCCCCGAAGCGCCTCTCCACCAACGCTCAGCATTCCTCCTCAACTGAAACGTAGCCAAACTCAACCTACGTTCGTCCTCGTACCTCACACGATCAAACAAGCCGGTAATATGCTGCAACCAGGACTCCACATCGGAACTAGGCTAATCACCATTAAACGTCTGAGGGTTCATCCTCTGAAACCTCGCCATCACAAGTTCCATGTCGTCCACACGGGCTGCCAGCTCATCTACCTCGACTTCACTAGAACATCTACGAGAAGGAATACTACGCTGCATCTCATCGTTCTGACCCCCCGACTCTTCCGGAATCTGCCCTCTACCTCTACCCCTGCGTCTAGGCCGCATCTACGAAGGTACCAAGAGGGTAAGGTCACACAACAATAAATATATCACATAGCAATTAAATCACAGAGATAAAACACATAATAAACCACGGCGGAAGGATTAAAATAGTGGCTAAAATTTTCGCTTTTGGACTGATTTAGTAAACATAAGTTAAAATACATTGATATCCCAAAATACTTGTTTTTACAACGCTGAAAAACCCAGTACAATAACAAACAACGATACAACATGGAGTGACTCTCAAACAACAAACAGATGAGTCTCTCGCTCAACATAGATACAATACAATATAACAAAAATATCATATGTATCTACTACATATAACTGCGACACTCTATCCACCTTCCGAGGCATTCCCAGCTGGATCAACACCACGACCAGCGAAGAAATCATGATAACATGAAAACACACACAGTCAACAAGACAACCAGCCCCAAAGGGACAAGGGGTCAAACCCCAGTACGGAGAGCAACCGAAAAACAGCAGTTAAATAGCAATAGATAAAATGTGGATGCTATGCACGAGAACAAGACTACAACCGAATGCAGGGAGCCAAAGGATCTCAAGAAACTGCTCAAACAACTGATATCCAATCAACTGGAAGATAGTGGCCACGGTGTGTGAGTATATGGGAGCTACCCACTCATCTCAACACACGGTACCAGATGCATAACAATCACTCAACATGTTGTTTCCCAACTCATGAGATGTGGGAGCTACCCACTCCGCTCATAGTGGCTAACAAATCCCAGTAGGGAGATGAGGGGCACGGGAGTTACCCGCTCAGCCTCCATAACAGGCATCCTGGTACACACAGATCAATACAACAAGGCATGACTAACAAGATCTGAGCTCAACATGAATAATACGTGTATGCAATGAAACAGCTTGCAATAAACAACACAACAGAGGCAAGCATCGACAGCATAGAAGCATACACAGCAGCACACATAATATCCATGCCAAATCCAACGCTGTAAACAAGCTCACATCCGTACCTTGGTTCCGAGCTACAATTACTACAAACAGGGTCCCGAGCGCACAGATCACAAACCTGGTAAACCATATACAAGCAACGACTCAGGGACAGTAGCACAGAAACCACAAACTAGGAGCTATGAGCTCCACCAGTTCGTTCTACCCTACTAGCTCAACAACCGGCTCTAAACAAAGCAGAAGGTAGGAACTAACACTTATCCAACGAGCTACCTGCACAGAGGAGCAAATCTCCACTTATGCTAACAGACTTTACAGAGAAACTTCCTTCGCAATCTTCTTCCAGCTAAACGCAAGACTGCGAAAGAGGTATAGAACGACACGCCTTCACAAGAGGAGTCCAGCGCTACTACTCTTGTGTTCGTCAGAGCTGTCTACCGCCGGCAATCGAAGGAAATAAGCTTCGGTGAACAGTAGCTAGGATATCACGACAGAGTTATCTTTCAAAATATTTCTAAGTGTCGGGAAGAGATAATGACGAGACCAGAGTCAAAGTCCTCTATATAAAATAACTTAAGTCTCCCAGATAAGATAGACAACAGTCACCGACAACTTAATATCCAATCTAACCCCAACTCAGATCTGATTATCACTCCAGATATGAACTCTACGCTAAAACAGATTTGGAACTTATCCAAAAGACGTTGCACCGAGGACTGCTCGCTCGCTAGCACGTCATCTCGCTAGCCAAGTCTGAATTACTAAACGGCGTCGCATTGTATCACTCCAGATATGAACTCTACGCTAAAACAGATTTGGAACTTATCCAAAAGACGTTGCACCGAGGACTGCTCGCTCGCTAGCACGTCATCTCGCTAGCCAAGTCTGAATTACTAAACGGCGTCGCATTGCGTTCTCCTTATTTCTTTGATAATAGAGTTGGCTATCTTTGTGGCATCGATTGTACAAGTTCGTGAAGAGGGCTGGACTCATATTTGACTCACAAAACCCGCCAAATCTGAAATCACTGAACCACACCGGTCTACCCAAAAACTATGAATCGGGACGATGAACCGGACCTGCCACGTATCACTAACCACGCTCGCAACTCAGATCTGCTTTCCCCCAAAACGATGTTGTATTGCTACCCGCGCAGCACCTCCAACACGCGTAACCAAAATAGCACGCGACCCTCAGATTTCACCACCAAATCTGAAAGCGACCATCCAAAGCTGACCAGCACTCAAATCTGATCACTTTCCCGTGAAATTCTCCACACTCCAGAGCTGTTTCAGTGAATTCTGACCCGATTACTTCATCAAGCATACCAGCTCAAAGTTGGTTCATCCCAAATCTGTTCAAGTCAAATCTGGTCTATACTAAATCCAATTAATTAACTCAATTAATCCAATAAACTTTCTGGTCTCACAGCTTATTCCTTGATTTCTCCAATATGTGTAATATGTTTATCTGAAATTTGAAAGGTTTCGCATGTTTTATGTGATATATAGAGTGAATATGTATTTCTTCAATTGTTAAAAGATAATATTTGTTATCACGACATGAAAATATATGTTACATGGTTTGATAGACAAAATGGCTTTGGTGGTTGTTAGGATCGAAAATTGTGTGAAGCCAGGGGATGGGGTAAATAAACGTTTTTTTAAAAAAAAAAATTTGAATCAAGCTGGGTTGTTGGTCCTATTACAGTTTCTCGTTTATTCTGAGTGTTTCAAGCTACAAATGTGTGGAAACAGATTGAAGCTCTCAGTGAACTTGAACAAATGAAAATAAGTCGATTATTTTTTTTGGATGTTCGAAGACTAAGCTTCTACTTCTCCCCACTTCTGTTTATAGATGAATGTCACTGGAAGACTTTGATTAGTACAACAATTTGTACAAACCATCTTTAGCTCAGTATTCAACCTTCTGAGCTGAAACTCATATTTACTCATCAATGATCTGTTCAAAATACTATTCTGACAGCTAAAATTTTTTATTTAAAATAAGCTTGTCTGAACTAATAAAGTGAAGATAAAGTTGCTCAGTGATTATCCTTAAACAATTTGCTATTTTATAGAAGACAGTTGAGAATAATTTTTTGATACGAATTATGTTCGTAGACTTGAGAAAATATAGATGATTGATCAGGTCTCAATTGCTTGACTTTTATAGGCTAAGAGTCCAACGTTAACAAAATTGAATGGTACTCACGGTAAACGGATTTCTGTAGCCTTTAAAAAATGGTATTAAGTATTTATTGTTCCTTGTATAGTCTTCCAAGAATAGTAATTGAGCATTTATTATTTAGTGTACTTAAATCCACAATGGTAACCATCTACTTTATCAATACAGTTAACATTTTGTCCTTTACCGTAAAATACGCTTCAATCAACGGCTTTATCAGTTTTTACACTTGCCAGAGACAACTCCTAATTTCTGGTTTTTGTTAAAAAAACAGACATTTTGCATATGATCCTCTGATTTGTTAAATGATCTGTGTTGTTCTGCACTTGTTAAGATTTGTTATGTCTGCTAAGTTGTTCTGATCTGTGTTCTTTTGTTCTATAAACTAAGTTATATTGTGCTGACCTAAATAGTAATCGTCTAGATTTGTGTATGTTCTCATCTGTTGCACCAAAGATTGTCTGATCTGATCCGCTTATATTCTAGTCAAATTTGTCAACCTTATACTCATCTGGTCTGGTTTGTAGATCTTATAATCATCTGTTCTGGTCTGAAATAAATAAGGCCTTTTAGTTTGTATCACAAAAAATTTAAGTCCAAAATATCTTAACATCCCTCTTTTTTGTGACGACAAAACTATGTTAAAAAAATTGATCGTTTATTGATTGTAAAAAAATTTACAGATGATGAAAGAAATATCTAGGAGCTTCTTTGTACTGCTGCTAAATCCAGAACTGCTAAACTTCTTTGGATGAAGAGGAGGCTGTCGCGTCTATGGAGAACTTCTTACTTTCCCCTTTTTGACATCACCTGGATCCCCTTTCATGAAATCGACCACCCCAGAAAGATACTTACCACAGATGGTGATCAGTTTAGTGGCCTCCACCTGACCTATCAATTTTGCATTTGAAGTCAGCAGTTGACCTGAAGTGCATTCTTCTAAATTCTTCAGTCTGATAATGCACATCCAAGTCTCTAGGATTCCAATGTTGGATAACGTGGAAGCGAGGTGGCAGAACAATAAATTAAAATAATGATGCATTTGACACTTGTTTGGAAGGAAACTTTGTATACAAACTTACTTCCTCATTTGCGCAGCGCAAGGAGCTCTATAAAATAGAGCTCCTCACCTCAGAATGATATATCCCGATTCATTCGTTCTCTCATACACACACACACATGCACACACACACATAGATATATATATATATACATATATTTAAATATATTTCTTTATATTTGTGAGATAGGTTTCTACTGTATTAAGAGAGTGTGTGTTCTTTTTGGAAACACGGTGAGATGGTGAAAAATTGTCAAAATATTATAGTGGTACTTTTCATCTTGCCAATGGTTTTTACTTTAATAATTTTTAGGAGTTTTCCACGTAAAATTTTGGCGTTCATTTTATTCTTCAATTCATATTTCTATCTAGAGTTACCCCAACTGGGACCAACAAGTGGTCTCAGAGACTGGTAAATTTTATTTTAAATCTGAGTATGCATGTGGTTGTAGCTGTGACTGAACTTTCACATCAGAAAAGGTTTTTTTTTGAATGTTTTTATTAAAGGAGGATATTATTGTTGGCATAATGGTGCAAAGTACGAGATAGAATGATGAAAATAGAACGGGCGGTATCGTGAGCTCTCATACAGCTCAGACACCAGTTCATGGATAGAAAACATAGATTATGTGCATTTAAAGATGTTCTGAAAAACCAGCACGCGATATTTAAGAAGGTAGATCGCGTCTAAGCTAGATCAGCATGGAGCAGCGTTGCGTGCTGGACCAGATCGCGTGCGATTTGATCTGTGAAAACTTGAGCTGCAATAGCTCTTGTTCTTGAAAGATTTTAGCACCAAGAAGTAGATGAGGTATGATTAAAAATCATGTAGAAAGAAACCTGAAATACTCTCTGAAAATTGAAAGCTTAAAGATTGGTTTTAAATCATGTATGCGTGAATGCAATAAGCTGTAAACAAAGCTGTAAAGAAAATATGCTGCAAATTTTTTTATGGAAGTTCGGAACTCAATCTCCTACATCTCTCCTTCTTCCATTGCTAGAAGGATCCACTAGAAGATTTGATCTTACAGCGCTCTGTACAGACCCGATCCAACAGCCCTCGGTTGCGAAAACTCCTAGCCTCAATTGTACACCAGCTCGCAGTCTGTGTGACATACTAAACACTTCTTTTACGTCTCAGTGAGAAAGAATACAATGATTTGTGTGTTTGTGATTCACTCATTTTCAACTAAACAATTAAGCTCACAGATCTCATATGTGATTGAATCTGTGTGTGAGAAGTTTGCAGTGTAAGCTCACTCTTTTGGCCATTTTCTCACACACTGGGAAGTGATTCTACAAAGCTGTTGTCTTCTTTTTCTTCCCATTTCTAAGCAGTCGGTTATAGATTTTGCATTAAGGCTCTCGGCAGTGCACCAGCTCACACATGGGCACTAGCATGACTTGTACACCAGCTACCACCTGAGTGTACAAGCTCTCGACTATTGCACACGGCACTTGCTTTCTGTTTTTGTTTCGTGCTTCTCTCTCTCTATATTGCTTCTTCTCCATCTCTTGTATATAAAGCCTCTGATATGATATATCCATTGGACACAAGTCCCTAGCCGTTGAAAAGGCTTCTGTAAAGTTCTTACATAGTTGTACCTTGTGTCCTTTATCATTTAATGCGTATGCAGGCTTTGTAGACTTTGAGCTCTCTTTATAAATGCGCTGCAGCCTTAGACTTTAAAATTTGTCTCGATCAAACAAATTAGTTTGTTTTCTAATATTCTGAATAATGCTTGTTCAAACTAATTCGTCTGAGCCGATCTTTCACGAAGCTCCTGATCTGGACTACTCTTCACTAAGCTGATCTGATTTTGTCTGTGCTGATCTTCCTCTGCTGGTCCAGCTTGGACGACCCCTTATGTTCCAGCTGGATGTCCTCTGCTGATCCAGCTCAGGCATCCCTTTACTGTTCCAACTTAGACACGTTTTCAACATCTCGCAGCTTGTCTCTTCCAGCTAGCTTCTGTTCTGCTACAGTGCCCTTCTTCATCTCGCGTCTAATCATAGCCATCTTAGTCCTATGGAGACTGATCGAGTATACCTTGCATCTAATTCGAACCAACTCAGGACAGAGTTGATTCAGCTTTGGCATGCGCACTTAATAAAAGCGTTAGAAACTTACAAACATGTTTTGTGTTCATCAAAATTCAGATGTGATCTTTACAGATCCAACAATCTCCTCCTTTTTGATTAACGCAAAACCTGAAAAAACAATAAGCACGAATAACAGTTTTGAAATATTTCTCCCCCTTTTTGTGGGAATCAAAAAGGGTTTCGAAATCATGTCTTCTCCTTAATATTTAAAACAAAACTCCCCTTAATACAACACTGGATTTTTCAGTTTTTCAACGTCAAAACATTTTGCAAGGGATGAAACTTTGCAAAAAAACAATGCATGGTATTCATTTTAAAAAACAGAACATGTGCTATTGAAAAAATCTCATCTTTTCACATTAGAAGAAGAGTAATACAAAATTCAATTTACCGAATCTCTTCCATTTTTCTATAATTTCGGCTCTCAAAATTGTTTGGGATCTGATAAAAATGTATGAGTTCAAGTTACTTCACAACGAAAATTCCAAAAAAAAAAGTTTTATACTATTGGATGGAGGAATCCTCATCGATGACCGACCGTATACATTGAATACTCTATTTACCAGCTCATCTCTATGGGGCATATAATAGAGGAAAAAGAACGTGCGTAGCTTCTAATTCAGAGTATCGGATTCATATGATCAGCTTATCATCAACATAACCAATAATATCCTTACGGATTAAATATCAATGATGTTTTGAATGCGGTTCTTAGTGAAGAAAGTCGACGCAAGAATAAGGAAGATAGGTTGGCATCTTCAAAGCAAGCTGGAGCCTTACCGATGATAAGAGGATGATCAACGGAATGTGACTTCAGTGTGAGTTACAAGAATGGTATATCAAAGTCACGAAGTAACAATAATAATATTTTGTGCTACAAATATGACGGTAAAGAGCACTTGAAAAAAAAGAGTGTACGAGGAATATTGAAAATATTTCTCAAGGAAATGTAGCAAGTACTTCATAAGTGCTGAAATATTATTCAGCGAAGCAACTACTGTTGTGGAAGGCAGAAAGAAGTTTTGTGATGCATGGATTATGGACTCAATAGCGACGTGGCACACAATATCTCGGAGAGAATGATTTGACCAGTATGAACCAGTCTCAGGAGGGTCTGTATTTATGGGAAATGATCATGCCTTGAAAATCGCTGGGCTTGGTACCATCAAAATAAAAATGTTTGATGGTACTATTTGCACCATACAGGAGGTACGACATGTGAAGGGCCTGGTGAAGAATCTGTTGTCCTTGGGACAATTGGATGATATTGGGTGTGATATCGTGAAAGGCACGCTTGTGGTGATGAAGGAGGAAAAGGTTGTGGCAAATCCGTATGTTCTTTTGGGGAAAAAAATACAAAGAAAACGGAACTAGCTATTTCATCATGTGATTTAGAAGAATAATAATCAGTGTTATCGCATAAAAAGCTCGGGCATATGTCAGAACGAGGATTGAAATTTATCTCTGAACCGAAGCCGGGACTTAAAATGTTAGAGTTAATTAAGTTCTGGTGAAAACAAATAAAAGAGATTAATCAGCTCAAAGGTACAAGATCTGGATGAAGCTTACAGCGTTAGATGTAAAAATCAGATCAGCATGGAACTAAGCTGGCTCAGTGTATTCAGTTACATCGGTCAAAGGACAAATCAGCTAAGATAATTCAGTCAAGCTGGTTAAGGTCAAACCAGTCCAAAGATGCTTATCTGGTTAAGGACAAGCCAGTTCAGGAAACTCAAGATCAAAAGAGTAGAAGCAGATTGAAATTACATCAGTCCAGAAGAGCAAATAAAAATATGGGTTTTGGAACAGTTGAGAGAACAACTTGAAACGTAAAATGGCATAAAAGACCAGCTGATTGGATAAACCAGCTAGGAGCAATATTGTTCTACAGATCTTATCGGTTTACATATTAAATACTGCTATTTGAGTTAGAGCAAAACAAGATTTAGAGCAGATTGGATGTGATCAGCTTCGAACCAGATTGAA
Organism: Dorcoceras hygrometricum; assembly: GCA_001598015.1. Taxonomy (NCBI): domain Eukaryota; kingdom Viridiplantae; phylum Streptophyta; class Magnoliopsida; order Lamiales; family Gesneriaceae; genus Dorcoceras; species Dorcoceras hygrometricum. The sequence continues at coordinate 140,093 of KV004016.1, read as the reverse complement.
GAGGTTCAACGCACAGACTAGACCGGGAAACCAGCTAAGTAAGGATAACTTAGAAAAATGAATTTCAGAATGTTTTGCTGTTTTGTACAGATTGATGTGATACATTTGACCTCTCTGAACTGATTAATAGTCGTTGGAACTATTTTAAGCTAACTTCAGATATGCAGAGATTTGGTTGAACAGAAAACAGCACAGAAGTATGCTAAAAAGGGAAATGCATTTAATGGTGACGTACGTGCATCGTACAAACATTTAAGACGCAGCAGGAATTTCAATTTGGATACATTCGACATGTCTACTAGTAACATTTATTACCGTTGTATCCAAGGGATATAAATAGAAGAGCAGATCAGCTGTGAAGAGGTTACGAACCGGTCACGAATTCAATGAACGCACAAACTTTCAAGAGCAAAAACAGAGTTCATCTTATTGAACCAGCTCAGAGCTAGCGACACACACACAAAGATTGCTTATTCAATTCATTGTGTCACACAATCATTTGTACACACTCTGTAGTGTTGAGTCATCACTGTAAATAATAAACATAGAGTGTTGAGTGCTAGATTTGCACAACCAGCTTAGTGCTGTGTTCATTGTATTTCGAACCAGATCGCGGGTCTTTTTTGAGTGCTAGGAGTTCTTGCAGCTGCTGGCTATCGGATCGGATTTGTACAAGGAGTTTTATAAATCAAATCTTCTAGTGGATATCCTTCCCATTGAGGAAGAAGGTGAGACGTAGGAGATTGAACTACGAACTTCCATAAACAAATCTCTTAACCCTATCTCTTACATTTACGCACTTAACTGTTCACTGTTGAATCGTGTTATTTCTGCATAAAACATTTTTATTACACGAGAAAACAGCAATCACTGAGAACCCTCCAAGCTGGTAACTCGGCTTAGAGGTTAGCTACGGGCTGTAAAACTTTTGAAATCAACTTTAAATCAAAAAGTAGTAAAGGAGTTCATTCACCCCCCCCCCCCCGAAATCTCGAGCTTGTTTTATGATCCTTACAAGTGTATCAAATCTTGGTTTCTCAGTGTTTGAACAGCCTGTTTATTATTTTTCTTAAACATGTCGATTTATAACAACAAGATTCCTATGTTTTCCAAGGAGGAGTATCGTGTCTGGAAGAACCGGATGCAGGCTCACCTGGCAGCACAAGATGACGACATGTGGTTTGTGATCACTGAAGACCCCATCAAGATCATGAAACCAAACACAGCAATAGCTATATCAGATGGTGCGCCTCACTGGACATAAAAACCAAGGATAGAATGGACATCTGAGGATAAGAAAAAATCTAATCTGGATAAGTCGCCAAGGACATCTTGTACAAGACGCTAGACAATAATATGTTTAGCCATGCACTACAGCGAAGGACATCTAGGAGAAATTGACCCCGATCTATGAGGGCAACGAGGAAACCAAAGAGAACAAGTTGACCGTGGCCCTACAAAAATTTGAATTAATCAAGATGAGGCCCGAGGAGACCATGGTAGAATTTGATGAACAGTTCAGTTCACTGGTGATTGAGCTGACCAGACTGGGCAAAGTTTACAGCAACAGGGAGCTGGCCCTGAAAGTGATGCGTGCACTGCCCAAGGAATGGGATGTCAAGACCATGGATATGAGGGAGTCCAAGGACTTGAACAAAATGGAGTTGCACGATCTGTTCGCCAATCTGAAATCATATGAGCTCGGGCTGGCGACGAGAGCAGAATCTGAGCCATTGACATCTCAACCAACCAGAGTTCTTGATGCTACAACTCCAGAAAAAAGTCCATGCTCCACAAGCGGTAGATCAGCAGAGGAGCTGAGTAAGGATGCTATGTCCTTGTTCATTAAGAACTTTGGGAAATTTATGCGGAAGCATAATCCTAAACCTTCCTCTTTTGTTCTTCGGAAATGAATTTTAACTCTCCTTCTGATGACAAATGTTATAACTCAGCCAAAGCTGGATATGAAGAAGCGACCAGATCACTGCACCAGCAAGGACAAAAGGGAGAAGAAATTTTATTAGAAGAGGAAAACTGAGAAAGTGATGGTTCTGAGGAGAATAAAAGTGCATGGGCTGATTCAGATTCAGAGGAATCCAGCTCTGGAATATTGTCATCCAGCGAAAGCGAGGATGAAGTACAGTGTTGGATCTATTTCTACATATCAGAATCTAAGTTTTTATTAACACAAAACCTGTTTATATTTGACTAACTGCTTTCGTGCGATTGTCCAGTGCACTTGCTTGAAGAAACAGGGAGATGTTCAAGATGGAACAGTGAGGGGACGCCCAAGCTGGTCAAGCAAAGAACATCTAGGTTGGAACGGTGAGGGGACTCCCAAGCTGGTCCAACATGGATGCTATGTAGGTTTTGCAGGAATCTAGAGCGCAGGAAGCATCACGCTGGTTCACCAGCTTGACGAGATAGAAGAGCAGAGTTCAAGCGCAGAAAGATGAAGTGTATAACGGTTCAAGCGCAGATCAAGTGCAGCGTACAAGTGAGGCGTTCAAGTGCAGAGCCATATACAAGTTCGGTGATCAAGTGCAGGTCTGATCACAGAATGCACTTATAATCAGTTCATTATAGGGATCTCAGTACTTGGGTAGACTGAATCAGAACTTATTATTATATCCCAAAGAAGAAGGGATATAATCACTGGTGCAAGATTTGTTAAGAGGGGACTCTATCTAGCAAAGTCATGAATAGCTAGAGAGACCAGCTCAGGCATGACCAGTGAGAGAAAACCAGCTGGGAAGGAAGCCAGCTGGGAGCTCAGCTGCAGACAAAAGGAGAACAGAGCAAACGCAGCTGAGTACAAAAGCAGATGACAAGAGCAAATTAGAAGAGTTTCTCAAGAGCGGTTGCAAACGATAGGAGAAGAAGAGAGCTTTGAAGAGCTCGATGAAGCAACCAGCTTGACGACAAGACCAGCTCAGTGCAAACCAGAACGGAGAAAAGCTGGCAAGCTGGTTAAGGTCAAACCAGCTCAGATATCATGACAGATGTTATCAAATCTACAAGTAAAGCGATTTGAATACAATGCTATACGAAAAATGTTGTTCAGTATTTAAATCGACTTGCTTGTATTGTCTTCTCAAAGTACAGTGCTCACGTGCCTAAAATGAAGAAAAGCCTGCAACGCATTTAAAGACAAAGGACGCAAAGTAAAAACGTGTCAGAAGACTTTAAACGGCTTCCACTTTGTGTCCAACAGATTAATATCCGCATCAGGATATAAATAACAAGAGCAGAGCACAAGCAGAGGGCGTGCGAACAAAAAGAGAGTGAGGCGCACAAAACTAAAGAAGAGCGCAAGAAGAGCGAAGTGTTGTGCGAACCAAATGTAAAAACCGAAGAATGCACAACATAAGCTTTGGGAAGACATTGGTGAAACCAGCTCGGACACTTCCCAGTATGTGAGATTTTATATTTGAGAGATTGAGCATACACTGTAATCTCACATACATATATATTCACTCACATTCGAGAGTTGAGCGAAACAAATTAGAGTGAATGTAAATTAAAACTCTCCATTGTAGTGTTTGGACAAAGACATTAAACAAGTCTAGTTGTCTTTCACACTGAGACGTCAAAGAATTGTCTGTTGTCTTTCGAAATTAGATGTTAAAGAAGTGTCTGTAGCCTTTCTCACTGAGGCAGTAAAGAAGTGAGTTAGACACACGCAGCTTGCGAGCTGGTGTGCAGTGGTGGTTGCTAGGATTTCTTGCGGCTGCTGGTCGTAGGAGTGGGTTACAGCGAGTGAGGGTCGCTGTAATCAAAGTGTGAGGACTAGAAATTGTTAAATATGATTTATTAGCTACTCAGATTTGGATTGGGATTAGCAAATTTAGTTTCTGATTTTCGGGGTTTCAAAACTGAGGGCTTGGTGATTTTTCAGAATTTCAGATTTGAGCGAAATATGGATGTTCAGATCTCTCCCTCGCGTGTTTGAGTGTATTTCCGCGAGCAGGGAGCGAAACGTTGTCGTTGAGGTGCTAGTCAGATTTGGCGTTTCAAGAGGTAATACGATGTCGTATTGAGTATTCAGATTTGACTCTAGTGAGTGGGATCTGCTTAGCGGGTGTCTATTTGGTCAAGTCTGGATGAGTGTTAGCGGGATCTGTTGTGAGAGCGGGACTCCGATGCTACGTTGTTTGGTTAAGTAGCGTGACACCGTTTTGATTAGAAGCGCATGTTTTGTTTAGAGAGTCAGATCCGAGATAGCATGACCAGATGTGAGTGGAAGCTGAGGCCATATCTGAGGGTCTTCTGCCTTAACGATGGGATCTGAATTTGGCAGTGATTGATTTTCACTGTAGCTTAGTGTTGGGGATCCGGATCCGCCCCCGGCTAGGCAGTGGAAGAACATAGAAAAAGGCCGGGAGACGATCAATACGAAAAACAGACAATTCAATAATCGTCATTCATAGGGTGTTCAAAAATGAATACCTTGCTGGCACTTGTGCCTGGCTCCAACCGGTATTACAAGAACCCGGCTCTTCTCGGTAGATTGCGGTAGATTATCGCCAATCCGGTCCACGACCAGAACCGAGACTCCTTCGTCAGGCTGCACTAGAAGCGCTGACGAGATCAGTACGAACGGATTCTCCTCGTCGAGTTGGCCGGAAACGAATTTCCGGCGACAACGGGCGACGGTGGCGGCGTTTGGAGAGGAGGGAAGGGGCGGCTAGCACTAGGTTTAGGGTTAATCAAGTGTGTTATGTTTAGTCATAATCCTATATTAAATAGAATAGGTGATGGACTTGGATCCGGCCCAACGGGCCCGGGGCCAACAATGAACATTCAGTTCATCTCCACCACCGAGACTTCATCGTAACTCCGATC
>KV004016.1:70556-102894 GCA_001598015.1 Dorcoceras hygrometricum | reverse complement strand
GATTTACCAATGGTCGTTGATCTGATCGGGATATATGGATTGAAAGGACCGTACAGTACGCTAACCACGACCGACTGGTTCTTGCAGGCACTATCAGTGATACCTAGGGGATCATGGGGCGATGTTGCTAGACGCTTTACCATGATCCGTTGGGTAGGTCCGGAATTGTGATTCCGGAGCCACAATGGTTGTGGGCCCACGGCTAGCTGTATCCCTGAACCATTGAGGGTCACACAAGTACTGGATTCGAAACTCCCACACGGATACTCAGCTCAATGTGTTGAGCACGAGAAGAGGATTTCGGGAAGTATGACTTCCTAAAGGTCAACAGGGGTCAAACCGGGATTTGACTCTGTTGGGGGGCAAAACGGTCATTTTGCTATTTAGGGTTAAATGATCTGAAAAATTGTTTTTCACATCATAAAATTCAGTTTTGGAAACTGAGTCGATCGGTCCGATCTGATCGGCGATCGGAGTTACGATGAAGTCGCAGCGATTTATATCGTCATTTGGACTCGGGCCCGTTGGACCGGCCCAAGTCCAACATTAAGTCTATATATGATTAGACTTAATTAAGAGACTCATTCATTAATTATAATACAAAACCCTAGAAAACCCTGTTGAGGGGCAAAACGGTCATTTTGCAATTTGGGGTTAGATGATCTGAAAAATTTTCTTTCACATCATGACATTCAGTTTTGGAAACTGAGTCGATCGGTCCGATCTGATCGGAGATCGGAGTTACGATGAAGTCGCAGCGATAGATATCGTCATTTGGACCCGGGCCCGTTGGACCGGTCCAAGTCCATCTTTAAGTCTATTTAATGGGACTTAATGACTTCATTAACAAACACTACATTGATAACTCTAAACCTAATTACTCTAGCCGCCCCTTCCCTCCTCTCCTCACTCACAAGCCGCCGCCGCCGCCGCCTCACGCGCTGCCGCCGCCGCCGACGAGCTTCGCCGGAATTTTTTCCGGCCTAGTTTTTCGAGGAGTATTCGTTCGTGCTGATCTCGTCAGCGCTTATAGTGCAGCCTGACGAAGGAATCTCGGATTTGGTCGTGGACCGGATTGGCGATAATCTACCGCAATCTACCGAGAAGAGCCGGATTCTTGTAATACCGGTTGGAGCCAGGCACAAGTGCCAGCGAGGTAACCCGCTTAAACGCCCTATGTATGACAATTAGGAATTGTTGTTTTCGTATTGATCGTCTCCCGGCACCCGTTTTTATGTTCTTCCGCTGCCTCGCCGGAGGGCGGATCCGGATCCCCAACAAGGGGACTTGCCATAACTGTGGACAGCCTGGACATTTTCTGAGAGTGTGTCCTTTGCTGAGGGGACAGTCTTCGATTCATTTGCAGCAGGGTTCGGCTGGTGGCTCTTCGCAGCGACCGCAATTTCCTGCCCGACCCAACGATCTGGATTTCAATCCCGTGAACCGTCTAAGTTTGGAGGATCTTCTAAACCTCAGTTTCAGATACCGCAGCAGGCCTAGGCGAATGCCTTGACGAGGGAGCAGGCTGAGGAGACGCCTGGTATAGTTACATGCTCTATCTTTGATTTTCCTGCGAGAGTTTTATTTGACACTGGAGAATCACACTCCTTTATATCTGAGTTGTTTGTGTATGAGCGTGGGTTGAGTTCTTCCCCACTATGTGATGTTGTCTCCGTGTTCACCCCTGCTGGTGTGAGTCTGTTGTCCCGAGAGGTGGCGTTGAATTGCCTGATTATATTTGACGATCATGAGTTGGTAACCAATCTGATTGTTTTTGGAATTCGAGATTTCGATTGCATCTTGGGAATGGATGTGTTGTCTAGCTATAAGGATACTGTTGATTGCTTCCATGGTTTAGTGAGATTTCGCCACGATTCAGGTGAGAAGTGGGATTTCTACGGCACGGATTCGAGGTCGAAGATTCCACTGGTGTCTGCCATGGAGATTTTTAGCCTGTTGTCGCTGGATAATGCTGGATTTATGATCTATGCGCTTGACATTTCCCAAGAGTCACGTTTGGAGTTGAGCGACATCCCGATTGTTCGAGAGTTTCCCGACGTGTTTCCGAATGAGATTCCTGGATTCCATCCGAGACATGAGATCGATTTCAGTATCGAGTTGGTGCCCGGTGAGAAGTGGGATTTCTACGGCACGGATTCGAGGTCGAAGATTCCACTGGTGTCTGCCATGGAGATTTTTAGCCTGTTGTCGCTGGATAATGCTGGATTTATGATCTATGCGCTTGACATTTCCCAAGAGTCACGTTTGGAGTTGAGTGACATCCCGATTGTTCGAGAGTTTCCCGACGTGTTTCCGAATGAGATTCCTGGATTCCATCCGAGACATGAGATCGATTTCAGTATCGAGTTGGTGCCCGGTACAGCCCCGATTTCTAGAGCTCCGTATCGGTTGGCGCCAGCAGAGTTGAAGGAACTCAAGGATCAGTTGAGAGATCTTCTGGAGAAAGGCTTCATCAGACCGAGTATGTCACCTTGGGGAGCTCCGGTTCTGTTTGTGAAGAAGAAAGATGGATCTATGAGGATGTGCGTTGACTTTCGGAAGTTGAACAGAGCGACGGTGAAGAACAAGTATCCTTTGCCGAGGATTGATGACTTGTTCGATCAGTTGCAAGGATCGGTCGTGTACTCGAAGATTGATTTGCGCTCTGGATATCACCAGTTGCGGATTAGAGACGCTGATGTAGCGAAGACAACTTTTCAGACGAGATATGGGCATTATGAGTTCCTTGTGATGCCGTTTGGATTGACGAATGCCCCAGCTATTTTCATGGATTTGATGAATCGCGTCTTCAGTGAGTACATCGATCGGTTCGTGATTGTCTTCATAGATGACATCTTGGTGTATTCGAGGAGTTTGAGAGAGCATTAGGAGCATTTGAGATTAGTATTGTAGAGATTGAGAGACTCGCAGTTGTATGCCAAGTTCAGTAAGTGTGAATTTTGGCTAGACAGAATTATCTTTTTGGGTCATGTGATTTCAGCGCAAGGTATTTCTGTGGATCCTAGCAAGGTCGAAGCAGTTCTTAACTGGGAGAGACCTAGGAATGTTTCCGAGATCCGTAGTTTCTTGGGATTGGCTGGCTATTATAGGCGTTTCATCGAGAAGTTCTCTTCGATAGCCAGGCCCATGACTCAGTTGACCCAGAAGGATAGAAAGTTTTTTTGGACTGAGGAGTGCGAGACTAGCTTTCAGACGTTGAAGGAGAAGTTGACTACTGCTCCTGTTTTGGCTTTACCGTCTAGATCTGGAGGATTCATTGTGTGCTCCGATACTTATTTGAGTGGTTTGGAATGTGTTCTGATACAGAACGGGTACGTGATTGCGTATGCGTCTCGACAGTTGAAGCCTCACGAGACAAGGTACCCCGTTCATGACTTATAATTGGCTGCGATTGTGTTTGCCTTGAAGATATGGCGACACTATCTGTATGGTGAAGAGTTTAGGGTGTATACCGACCACAATAGTTTGAAATATATCTTCACGAAGTTGGATTTGTATATGAGGCAGCGCCGTTGGATGGAATTGCTCAAAGACTTTTATTGCGAGATTCAGTATCAGCCTGGGCGGATGAACTTAGTAGCCGATACTTTGAGTAGGAAAGCCCAGCCTACGATGCTAACATCTTTGAGTGTCTCGAGCATCTGCGAGCAGTTAAGTACTTCTGGTTGGAGATTTCAGCCGGGTGATCAGTACTTCATGGTTTCTTCGATTCAGATTGAACCACAGATTGTGAATGACATCATAGAGGCGCAGAGGACTGATCCATATATTCATGAATTGAAGATTAAAGCCCGAAGTGGTTAGTCTGAAGATTTTTCTGTTGCTTCTTATGGATGTTTGAGATTTCGAGGGAGATTGGTGGTTCAGAACCTGATTGACTTGAAGGAGACCATTCTGAATGAAGCGCATTGTAGTCAGTACAGTGTGCATCCGGCCGAGAGAAAGATGTACCATGCCTTGAAGTCTCACTTCTGGTGGGCAGGTATGAAGAGCGACATTTCTGGTTTTGTTGCTAGATGTTTGAATTGCCAGCAGGTCAAGGCTGAGAGGATGAGACCTGGTGGATTGTTGCAGAGTTTAGAGGTGCCTCAATGGAATTGGGAGCACATCGCCATGGATTATGACTCATCTGTCTCGATCAAGTAGGGGATGCGATGCGATTTGGGTGGTGATTGATAGATTTCGAAGTCAGTCCATTTCATTTCCTATGATGTGAGGTGTTCGATGAAGAAAATGGCGAAGTTATACATCGACCATGTGGTTAGATTGCATGGAGTGCCTGTTTTGATAGTGTCCGATAGAGATCCAAGATTCACCTCTCGATTTTGGAAGATTTTGCAGGCAGTGATGGGTTCTAGATTGGCTATGAGTACAGCCTATCACCCACATACCGATGGTCAGTCTGAGAGGACCATTCAGACTTTGGAGGATATGCTGCGTGTAGTAGTGATGGATTTCAGCGGTGGATGGCAGGATTCGTTATCCTTAGTTGAGTTTTCGTATAACAACAGCTACCAAGTGACTATCGGGATGGATCCGTTTGAAGCTTTGTATGGTCGCAAGTGTAGATCTCCTATTTTTTGGGAAGATGTTGGTGAGAAACAGCTTTATAGCCCTGAATTTGTGCAGCACGTGAAAGATCAGGTTGATTTGATTCGAAGTAGAATGAAGGCTGCACAAGATATATTTACCAGATATGCGAATAAGAGACGCAGACCTTTGGAGTTTGAGGTTGGCGATCGAGTGTTCCTTAAGATTTCTCCTTTCAAGAGTGTTATGAGATTCAGATTTAAGGGCAAGTTGGCTCCTAGATTCGTTGGTCCTTTTGAGATTGTTGAACGGATTGGATAGTTGGCTTATAGATTGAGGCTGCCTGACGAGTTAGCAGCGATACATGATGTGTTTCATGTGTCCATGTTGAGAAAATATGAGCCAGATCCGTCCCATGTTTTGAGAACCGACGAAGTTGAGCTGGATTCTGCCTTGAACTATGTGGAATATCCAGTGTAGATTCTGGAGAGGAAGGAGAAGCAGCTGAGGAACAAGATAATTCCGTTGTTGATGTTCCAATGGAGTAAGCATGGCCGACAAGAAGCAACCTGGGAAGTGGAAGAAAGGATGAGACAAGAATGGCATCATCTGTTTGGGCTGTGACAGCAGTCGACTTCCAGGTAATTTCTGATTTCTGCTTTGAGTTTGGATTGATTGTTATGAATGGTTCGAGTGTTTTGATTGATTTTTCCCTGTGGTTGCCTTTGACGAAATCTCTTAAGATGGGGAGAATGTGAGGAATCAGATTTTAGATTAGTGATTAATCGGATTTGGTTTGGGATTAGTCACGTGAGTTACGAATTTTCGAATTTCAGACTTTAGGATTTTTAGTCAAGTTTGGTTTGGGGTTTTTCAAATCTCGGGATTTGGAGTGTTTGGTTGAATCGGGTTTCAGATTTTGGTGTTTTTCGGAATTTCAGCTGTTGGTAGCAGCTGGAGGTTCAGATGTTGGTATGTTGGCGTTAGCTGGTGAAATTGAGGTGATGCGACGCCGTATCGCGAGATCAGATGTCGTGGTATTGGATTGACTGCTGAGGGGTAGCGTAATTCAGATGTCAACATGGGTCAACGGTACTGTAGCGAGCGAACGTAGTTGTGTTGGCTGAGGTTGCGACGTCGTTTGAGTTAGTTAGCGTGTTTCAGCTGTTGGTTGTTTTGAGAGAGATCTGTTCTCAGCTGTTGAAACGCTGTGATGTCGTTTTGATTAGTTGGTGCGGCGTCGTTTTGTTATGGTGTAAGTGAAGCGTAACGTCTGATTGGTTTCAGCTGATCCTGTTGAGGGGAAACGCTGGATTCAGCTGTGAGACTTCTGCTGAAGCGTTATCAGGGATCTGATTAATTGGAACAGCAGCTGTCGTGTGGGAGATTTAAATATACAAGTGTTGAGCAACACTTAGAATATTTTTCACCCGACATTTCTTATCTTCTCTTCGAAACCCTCGTTTAGCTACTGTTCACCGTGGCCTATTTCCATCGATTGTCGTCGTCTCTCGCCGCTGTTTTGAACGAGATTGGTGGCGTTGGGTTCCTTTCGGGTTGCTCTTTCGACTGATACTTGCTAGGAGGCCTGGGTCGGAGTTGGAGAGAAGCGCGAAGAACCTGTTTGTTCGAAGCTTTTCGTGAGATCTGAACCATGTGCTCTTTGGTTATTCTGGACGCTTGAGTAAGTGTTTCCAACTAGTTTTAAGTTTAGTTTCAGCTGTTAATCCTGCGTAGAACGGTAGAACTGGAATTTAGTGCTCGGACGTAGGTACTAAGCGGATTCGACTTAGTGTTGAGCTGATATATTAGATGTTGTAACAGATTTAAAGTACAGGATAGCTTCTACCGAGGTTGAGGAGGTCAGGAGAAAGCTGATTTGCTTAGGCTGAGTTCTGCCGTGCCTTTGAGAAATCTGTTGAGGTAGATTGAAGCTGTGAGGTACGAATTTGAGCAGCTCTAAACAGCTTTGAGCATGAACATGTGTATATTTCTGGTTATGGAATCTATTTTTGAATTGATGGCTGGTTTACGTGAGCAGATTTTACCTTGTGTGGTTATTGATGTTCTATTTCACGTATTGATATTGTGTGCATTTAGAATTGAGCATTGAATGACATTCATGCATACATCTTGAGCCAGATTGATTGATTGATGACCCGAGATTAGAGCCACGTTATGACCGGCAGACAGATGTGTCGTGACTAAAAGGTCCAACGCTATCATCGGAGTGGTGTAGTATACCACCGAGCTGTGATATAGGCTGACGAGCCTCGATGATCACGGATCGATGATTTCCCCGGTTGATACACCGTGCGTGGTATAGAGGCTCGCCTGAGATGATTTGCCAGTTGATACACTGGTCTTGATTTCCGATCCATTTGTCAGCCTCATGCATTTCATAACTTGATTTATAGCATGTTTCATGATTTGCTGTTTTTAGATGGCTCTTCGTACTGAGGCTTGACCTCGTATTTGTTTTCCTGCTTTTGTGTTTCTTGGATCTGTGTTGCCCATTTTCAGGATCTACAGGTAACCAAGCTGGACAGAGTGGCGTGCCAGCTGGTCGATCCTCGTTCCCTTGAGTCCAAGTTTATTTTATTATGTATTGAGCCAGGGGATGCCCTGAGCCTTTATGTATTTTGGGATCGCTGTTATTTATTATTTGTTGTTACCTGTAGTTGTATGAGTTTCGATTTAACTCGTATTTTGAGTATGAATATTTTGAACGACGATTTGAGTTCAGGCCCAAAATATTTCGAAAATTTTTAAGCCCTGTTTTACGCTTCCGTGATTATGTGCTTAATTGTGCCGAAATCTTTGTGGATTAGCATGGTGCCTGACATACTCTAAGATTTATTTGTGATCTGGTTATCATCAGTTGCGAATCAGAGACGCTGATGTGGCGAAGACGGCTTTCAGGACGAGATATGGGCATTATGAGTTTTTGGTGATGCCATTTGGATTGACGAATGCTCCTGTTGTCTTCATGGATTTGATTAATCGCGTCTTCAGTGAGTATATTGATCGATTTGTGATTGTCTTCATAGACGACATCCTGGTGTATTCGAGGAACTTCAGAGAGCATAAAGAGCACTTGAGATTGGTTTTGCAGAAACTGAGAGATTCACAGCTGTATGCAAAGTTCAGCAAGTGTGAATTCTGGCTGGATAGAGTTGTCTTTTTGTGTCATGTCATTTTCAGGGCAAGGGATTTCCGTGGATCCGAGTAAGGTCGAAGCAGTTCTTAACTAGGAGCGACCTAGTAGTGTGATCGAGATCCGTAGTTTCTTGGGTTTGGCTGGATATTATAGGCGCTTTATCGAGAAGTTATCTTTGATAGCTAGGCCGATGACTCATTTGATCCAGAAGGATAGAAAGTTTGTTTGGACCGAAGAATGTGAGTCGAGTTTCCAGTTGCTTAAGGAGAAGTTGAATACTGCTCCTGTGTTGTCTTTGCCTTCGGATTCTGGAGGTTTTGTAGTTTGCTCTGATGCCTCTCTGAGTGGTTTGGGATGCGTGTTGATGCAGAACTAGAATGTGATAGCTTATGAATCTCGACAGTTGAAGCCCCATGAGACGAGATACCCCGTTCATGACTTAGAGTTGGCTGCGATAGTGTTTGCTTTGAAACTTTGGCGTCACTATTTGTATGGTGAACAATTTGTGGTCTACACTGAACACAAGAGTTTGAAGTATATCTTCACGCAGTCAGATTTGAATATGAGGCAACGCCGCTGGATGGAGTTGCTGAAGGATTTTGAGTGTGAGATTCAGTATCAGCCTGGGCGGATGAATTTAGTGGCCGATGCTTTGAGTAGGAAAGCCCAACCTGCAATGTTGACGTCGATGAGTATATCCAAAGTACATGATGATTTGGGGACTTCCGGATGGCGTTTTCAGTCAGGTGATCATTTCTTCGTGGTTTCTTCTTTTCAGGTTGAGCCGAAGATTGTAGAAGACATTAGAGCAGCGCAGAGAACTGATCCGTATGTCCATGAATTGAAGATTAAGGCTAAGAATGGTCGGTCTGAGGATTTTTCTGTTGCTTCTGATGGATGTTTGATATTTCGAGGTAGGTTGGTGGTTCCGAATTTGATTGATTTGAAGGAAGACATCTTGAATGAAGCTCATTGAAGTTGATACAGTGTGCATCCGGGCGAGAAGAAGATGTATCATGTCATGAAGTCTCACTTTTGTGGGAAGGCATGTGGAATGACATCTCTGGATTTGTAGCTCGATGTTTGAATTGTCAACAGGTCAAGGCTGAGAGGATGAGACCTGATGGATTGCTACAGAGTTTAGAAGTGTCTTAGTGGAATTGGGAGCACATCGCCATGGATTTTGTGACGCATTTGCCTCGATCGAATAGGGGATGACGATTTGGGTTGTTGTTGATAGACTCTCGAAGTCAGCCAATTTCATTTCCTATGATGTGAGTGCTCGATGAAGAAAATGGCGCGACTGTACATTCATGTGGTGAGGTTGAATGGAGTGCGTGTTTCGATAGTGTCTGATAGATATCCAAGGTTTACTTCCGGATTCTGGAAGAGCCTGCAGGCAGCGATGGGTTCGAGATTGGCTATGAGTACAGCCTATCACCCACAGACATATGGTCAATCTAAGAGGACCATTCAGATTTTAGAGGATATGATGCGAGCAGTTGTATTGGATTTCAGTGGTGGCTCGCAGGATTTGTTGTCCTTGGTTGAGTTTTCTTATAACAACATCTACCAGGTGACTATTGGGATGGCACCTTTTGAAGCGTTGTATGGTCGTAAGTGTAGATCATCGATCTGCTGGGAAGATATTGGCGAAAAGCAATTGTCTACTCCTGAGTTTGTGCAGTACATGAAGGATCAGATTGAGTTGATTCGGAGTAGGATGAAAGCAGCTCAAGATCGACATGCTAGCTATGCTAACAAGAGACGCAAACCTTTGGAGTTTGAGGTTGGCGATCGAGTGTTTCTCAAAGTTTCTCCTTTCAAGAGTGTGATGAGATTCAGACTTAATGGTAAATTGGCTCCTAGATTCGTTGGTCCCTTTGAGATTGTTGAGAGGATCGGACAGTTGGCTTATAGATTGAGGTTGCCTGATGAGTTAACAGCGATGCATGATGTGTTTCAGGTGTCAATGTTGAGGAAATATGAGCCAGCTCCATCCCATGTGTTGAGGACTGATGAAGTTGAGCTGGATTCTACCTTGAGCTATGTTGAATATCCAGTGCAGATTCTGGATAGGAAGGAGAAGCGGCTGAGGAATAAGGTTATCCGTTGGTGATGGTCCAATGGAGCAAGAATGGTCGTGAGGAAGCTACCTGGGAAGTGGAAGAGAAGATGAGACAAGAGTGGCCTCATCTGTTTGAGCTATAATGGCAGTAAAATTCCAGGTAATTTCTGAATTTTGTTTCGTGTGTTGATGGTTGATTTGTGGTAAGTTTAGCATTGAGTGTGCTGGGCAGTATGGCATAGGTGTTTTTGGAATGGTGTCTAGTATACTGTGCCGTGATAATTCCATCTTGTTGTTATTTTTTTTCCTCGTTATATTAGAATCTGATGCTACGAGTTGATTTTGTGGACAAAATCGATTTCTATTGGGGAAGAATGTGAGGACTAGAAATTGTTAAATACGATTTATTTGCTAATCATATTTGGATTGGGATTAGCAAATTTAGTTTCTGATTTTTGGGTTTTCAGAATTGAGGACTTGGTGATTTTTCAGAATTTCAGATTTGAGCGAAATCTGGATGTTCAGATCTGTCCCTCGCGTGTTTGAGTGAATTGCCGCGAGCAGGGAGCGAAACGCTGTCATTGAGGTGCTAGTCAGATTTGGCGTTGCAAGAGGTAATACGATGTCGTATTGAGTATTCAGATTTGACGCTAGTGAGTGGGATCTGTTTAGCGGGTGTCTATTTGGTCAAGTCTGGATGAGTGTTAGCGGGATCTGTTGTGAGAGCGGGACTCCGATGCTACGTCGTTTGGTTAAGTAACGCGACACCGTTTTGATTAGAAGCGTGTGTTTTGTTTAGAGAGTCAGATCCGAGATAGCATGACCAGATGTGAGTGGAAGCTGAGGCCATATCTGAGGGACTTCTGCCTTAGCGATGGGATCTGAATTTGGCAGTGATTGATTTTCACTGTAGCTCAGACTTGGAGATTTTAAATTAAGTGTCGATCAACACTTAGAGAAATGGAGACCCGATATTTCTTATCTTCATCCCCGACAACCCTCTATTGTTACTGTTCATACGAACCCTATTCCGTCGATTGTCGTCGTTTTACGCCGCGTTTGGAAGCAAGATTGGTAGCACTGATACCATCTTCTCTAGAGCGTTCGATTGATACCAGTTTGGAGACTGGAGTCGCCGGATTTGAGGAGCGCGAAGTTGTTGCAGTGTTTGTGCATCTTCGTGATTGTTAACCCGTAGTTCTTCTGTTCTTTAGCAGCTTTGGGTAAGTGATTTCTTTCCATTTTAAGCTTCGTTGAGAGCTGAGTGGTGCTCTTTAGAGTTGAGATAGATGAGTGAGCTACGAGGCTTTAGAATTTAAGCTGTATGAGTTCAGATTGAGTTGATATTGAGATATCTTAACATATTTGAGCAGGTAGTGGCTTCTGTTGAGTCGTCGTGAAGCTACTAGGGCAGTATACTTGTGCTGGTTGCTGCGTCCTTGTTTTTGTAAGATCTGTTGAGGTAGAGCTTATTTGTGGTACGAATTGAGCTAGAGTTTAGCAGCTTTGTTATCAGCTTTGGGATATTTCATCGTGTATTAGCTGATGTGCTTTGTATTGACTGTGTAATGCTTTTGTGCTCATATCTGTTTGTGTGTGTGCTTTGTGCCTGAATACCACACTGCATTGTGATGGTCGGCTGAGTCGTCGTACCTGAAGATCACAAGATGATGTTGATTGATGAGATCTGCATAGCTGAGTCGTTGTGCTCTTATTTTTGTCTACCGATGGTTCTTGGTAACCCTGTTCATGCATAGCACGATTGAGATATTTCATTGTCTCATATGATAGATGCTTTTATTGTGATCTTCGTACTGAGGTTTGACATCGTTTATTTTCCTTGTTTTGGGCTGTTTTGGTCGGTGTTGGCCATTACAGGTTTTTCAGGTAACCAGGCTGGACAGAGTGTAGCTTCAGCTGGTCGATCCCCTTTTTGATTGAGTCCCAGTTGTATTGATCTATTATATTGAGCCAGGGGATGTCCTGTGCCTTTATTTATTCGCGGATCTGTAGTTGATTGACTACTTGTGTTATTGTATGTTGTATGAGTTTTGTGTCAAACTGTTATTTTAAGTATGAATGTATTTTGAATGATATTGGATCAGGCCCATATTCGAAAATTTTTAGCCCATATTTTTATGATGCTTTCGCATAATTGTGATTAATTGATGTATTAGCGCACCGGGCCTGACACAAAGCCTTCTAGTGGATCCTTCCCGATTGCTGAAGAAGGGAGACGTAGGAGATTCAGCTCCGAACTTTCATAAATAAATTACAGCGTATTTCTTTACTGCTTACTGCATTTACATTCACGCATTGCATATTTGTTTACTACGCATAAAACTGTTTAAAGGCTTTTGATATAAGAGTTCATTTTGAGTTGTTTTCGCATGATTTTAACTCATAATTTGTAATGCCTAAAAATCTTGAATACGTAGAAATGAGTGCATGACTAGGGAAAAAATCATTTTAGAAAATTACATGCCCATTTTATGTGATTGCATGATGGGCATGTTTGAGTTTCTGGCGCGTGGACGAGACTAGGGACGACCGAGATGAAAATAATTTGAGATTTTTAAGTCCTTGGATTTTTAAGAACAAATTTTAATATTTTTAAGCAGCAATTTCCAAATGTTGGGGTTTTTATGATTATTTTTTAGGGGAACCCGTTTTTCGTCTATACGGGTTGTTTTAAATGGATTTTATTGCATTTTAAAATTGAGGAGGCCTTTATTTCAAAAATTAGAGGTTTTAAAGGCATGTTTAAAGTTTTAATTAACATTTTATTAAGTGGAGGGTTAGAATGGCAAACATCCATTTAATTTTCTTAATTAAGCATGAGGAGTCATTTTGTCACCACTCAATATTCCAAACACAAATTTTGCAAAAAACCTAGCCTCCACTAATCCTTCATAGCCGTCCCCCTCATCCATTTCTCAACCCCATCGGTTCTTCAAGTTCTTGGGTGATTCAAAGGCGGTCTTGTCCCGATCTCGCGTCCTACACGTCGGTAACTCGCAGATCTTCCCTTTCTCCAATACAGGCATGTCATATCTCTCCTTTCTCACCATTTAAATCATAGTATACTGTTTCTAAAAGGATGTGCATGATTTGTATGTGAATTGATTGATCTATGTTTATTGTTTGAGATTCATGCATATATCATGATTTTCAACACGTATTTGATCCATCTCTTGATGTGCTTCAGTCATGTATGGTCCTTGAGGCTTGGGTTCAGTCCAAGGATGATACCAATAGTTAGTCCATTGAGTTAGGATCACTTAGATCCAAACGAGAAGTGATTTGGTCAAGGAATGAATTAGTTATGAATTTTATGATTAGCACGTATTCTAGCTTGTCGTCTGTGCGCGACAGTAGAATTGTTGGGGTCAGGTAAGTAACTCTATGAAGTCTGAGTTGTCAAGGTTGATTTCAGGAGATATCTCATTGAGTTAGGGTCACGTAGGTCCAAACGGGAAGCAATTTTGTCGAGGAACGAATTAGTTATGAATTTTATGGCTATTACGTGTCCTGGATGCAGTCTATGCGTGGGCAGTGGGTTTGCGGGCATCGAGTTGGTCATGTCCTGAATATTTTTTTATTCTGGTTTGTTCTAATGGCTATTGGGGTCAGTTAGGGTGATTTTGGTCAAAACAGGGAATGATTTGGATAAGAAATGGATTTTTATTGATTTTTACCGTTTTGTCGCTCGAAGTGAGCCTTGTCGGGTCATTTTTGTGAAAATTAAGATTTCGAGTCTTAGGGGTTGCCAAAGTTCGTGAATGACTTTATTTGATGCTTTAAGCATATTTTAAGATGTTTTCAGTATTTTTAGAATTTATTTAATTTATGAGATTTTTGTCAAATTTTAATGTTTGATTTTAAAGTGGAGTGAGTATTTTATAAACTTTTTAAAATTAAATTTAAAGTATATGGTCCAATTTTAAGATTATTTTGGTCAAATATTTTAAATTCAAATATTTAGTCAAACTTTTTATTATTGTTGGACCTAATATTTATTTTCAAGTTTTAAAGTCAATATTTTGGTCTTTGGGATTTTATTTAGTCAAAATTGGTCAATGGGTCCGTATTTAGCCCAAATTTTTAAATAGTTGATTTTTAGTAAAGGATGGGATATTTTACAAATTTTAAAGGTTAATTTTAAAGTTTTGGGCCAAGTCATGTATTAGGCTAAGTCTCAATTTTAAGTTAAGTTTAGGTTCTTTTTGGGCTTAGTTGTAGTTGGCTAGGCACCTGAAGCAGTCCTTGACCGGAGTAGAAAATTTAGAAGTCCGTGAATATATATTTAATTATATATATAGTATTCTATGTACGTTAATGTTTTTAAAGAAAATGATTAAATATATATTGACGGGCTAAGCTTTTAAATTGCATGATTTTAACAAATGCACGCATCATGAGACTTTATAAAATATTTAAGGCATGTTCTTTTTTTGGGAAAAACCCGAGGGATTGAAGTGACCTGTGGCAAAAATTAATGATGGGAGCTAGCCGGATAGCCGAGCTCGGCGATCCCCTATTTTAATGTATTCGAGCCTGTGGATCCATGTGATCACGACATGGTGAAGTGGCATAGGAGGTGTTTGGGATCCCGAGGTAAGGTCGGGTGAACCGCACCGCCACGTACGTTGTTCTTTCGACTGATCAGTCATACGCCCGCTCACATTTCACGGATACGACTCATACGTTTTTATGTTACGTTATGTCATTCCTTGTGTATGCTATATGATTATGATACGTTATGATAATGTTACGAACCATGTTTTACGACCATCAATTCATGCAGACCTAAGGCAAAAATTAATGATGGGAGCTAGCCGGATAGCCGAGCTCGGCGATCCCCTATTTTAATGTATTCGAGCCTGTGGATCCATGTGATCACGACATGGTGAAGTGGCATAGGAGGTGTTTGGGATCCCGAGGTAAGGTCGGGTGAACCGCACCGCCACGTACGTTGGTTCTTTCGACTGATCAGTCATACGCCCGCTCACATTTCACGGATACGACTCATACGTTTTTATGTTACGTTATGTCATTCCTTGTGTATGCTATATGATTATGATACGTTATGATAATGTTACGAACCATGTTTTACGACCATCAATTCATGCATGATTTAACGTGTTTTATATCACGTATGTGCTTACATGTGATTTTATATATACTTTGTTATTTAAAAGATAGAGCATGCTGAGCCTCTAGGCTCACTAGGTTTAAATGGTGCAGTTGATGACCCTGTGGATTTAATCCCGACTGGCGGTGAGGACCTCTGAGCGCCTGTTGCAGCAGTACCCCATGACCACTATGATGTCTTTATTTATGTTATGATACACTTTTCAGACATTTATTTGCATGTTCCGTTTCCACAACATTTTCATACTCTGATTTTTAAACAACATTGGTGATTTGACGTTTTAAGATATTCATTTATTTATGTTTGAGAAATGTTTTAAAGGAAACGACATACTTTTTAGTTTATTTATTCCGCACATGATTTTAAAAATAAATATTCTAGGTTAAGGTTCGTTTCATAACTCAACTTGTTTCTCGGTGCATTAATATTCAAGAACATTGAGCTATTGTAACTCAAAATTTAAGGAATCAGATCGTTTGTGTTAAACCAGCTCACAGAGCTCCTGGTAATCCAGACCAGCTTGCAGAGCTGTTGGTCCAGCTTGATGTCGATCTGGTTTCGCATTTACGTGCTGCTTTTCAACTTGTAAATTTTCAAAATGCACGTAACTCACGGGTTTGGTGTTTAGGCTGTGTGAGAGCCTACATGAGTTGTGCGAGAACTCACGACATGCACCACAACCCCTGGTATTTTCGATCCTAACATACAGTGTCTCATGGCCGATGACACTGATGAGGTATTCGATTTCTCAAATCTGGAATTCACAAGTGAGGATCTTGTCACAGCACTAAATGACATGGTCCAAGAATATTGAAAGCTCTCACAATCATTCAAGGAAGTAAAAGCTGAAAGAGAGAGTTGTGCAACAAAAGCTGAGCTGGTTAACTCAAGCAACATGTAAGCTGCTCTAAGTAACTTGCAACTGAGAATGAGGAGCTGAAAAGCAAGTCACAGGAGATGCTCAATGAGAATCAGTGGTTAGCTGGTATAATAAGCTTCTGGACTAGGCCTTCTGCTTCTCTGGATAAGCTGCATGGAGCTATGAAGTCATCTGGTGATAAAACCAGACTAGGTTATAATAGCAATGAAATCAGTACAGCAGAAACCAATAGTAACCCACAGCTGGCTAGAACAAAACTTCAAACAATGAATTTTGTAAAATCCAGCATGGGACAGCCTGTAGAGGCACAATCTGGTGAAACAATAATGGCAGATGAGCCTCCGATCTGGAAAGGAAGATTTTGCGGCTGGGGTATACTGCTCCTGAGAAGTGTCGTGAAAGCTGGCTTAGGATAAAATTTGAACAGAGGAGGGGTAAACCCAAATCTGGTGGAAGAAGCCAGGCCAGTTTTCTCGACCTTCTACGAAGGACAGACAGTACAAGCCAAGATACAAGAAGCCCAGATCACAAGGTCAACATGTTGCGTATCAAACTCACACCAGATCAAATAACACACACGGACCACACATGTGCTTTGATGCACACACTGGTAAATGGGTTAAGATTATCCAAGTGTGGTTTTCCAAAAGGTATAATCAAATCTGGTCAAAGGGTACCAAATTTGCTTGACTTGTGATTGCAGGAATAGTAGGTATCCAGACTGGAGCAATCAACGTGGTATCTAGACAGTGGATGTGTGAGGCACATGATTGGAGATGTCAAGCTGCTAACAGATATCAAGCAATGCAACGGACCCAAGATCACCTTCGATGATAATTCAAATGGTAACACCGTGGGTAAGGGTAAGCTTACCCATGATAATTTTACTGTCAACAATGTTCTCCTTGTTGAAACTTGTGCTACAATCTGATCAGTATCAGTCAGTTGTGTGATAGTAACTATTCAGTTAAATTTCAAAAGCATACATGCACCGTTCTGAATCCCAAAGGTCAGACTGTGCTGGTAGGTTATCGATCTGGAAACACCTATAAAGTTGATTGGTCAGATTAGCCGCATACCAAAAAAACTTTCCTAATAGCTGACTCTTCCAATAGCTGGTTATGGCATCAGCAGATGAATCATCTGAATTTTAAAACAATTGCCAATCTGAGTAAGCATGACCTAGTTGATGGCTTGCCCAAATTAAAATTTTCAAAGGACAAGATTTGCTCTACCTGTCGGCTTGGAAAGCATTTAAAATCTAATTTCAAAACTAGAGGCAGTAATAAAACTTCTCGTAAGCTGGACCTTTTACATATGGATTTTTTCGGTCCAATACCCGTTATCAGCTTAGGGGGAATGAAATACACCCTTGTCATCGTTGATGATTTTTCCAAATTTACTTAGGTGTAATTTTGAAAATCCAAAGATCAAACTGCCGACCAGCTAATCAAGCTTTTGAAATGTTTATAAAATGAGCAATCTTGTAATGTCAATCGGATTAGGAGTGACAGAGGAACAGAGTTTTTGAAAATTAAAATTTCCTATTTATCTATTATATTGGAATCAAACATGAGTTGAGTGCAGCTCGAACACCTCAACAAAATGGGTTAGCTGAGCGTAGAAATCGAACTTTAAAAGAAACTGCTACGACTATGATTGCTGATTCCGATATTTCAAACAAGTTTTGGACATATAAGCAGTCAACACAGCTTGCCATACTCAGAACAGATCGATGATAAATAAGCGACGATGTAACCCCATATGAGATCTGGAATGGTAAGAAACCTAATATTTCTTATTTCAGGGTGTTTGGATGCAGATGCTTTATCCATATTAACGGTAAAACATATCTATGAGCTTTTTATGTCAAATCTGATGCAGGTATCTTTTTAGGATACTCAGCTGTAAGCAGAGACTATCGAGTCTTCAACAACAGAACACTAACTGTTGAAGAATCAGCTCATGTTGTGTTTGATGAAACCAGCTTCAAATCAACATCAGCTTCCAATATGAATGATTTGTGTATC
This sequence comes from Dorcoceras hygrometricum, assembly GCA_001598015.1. NCBI lineage: Eukaryota > Viridiplantae > Streptophyta > Magnoliopsida > Lamiales > Gesneriaceae > Dorcoceras > Dorcoceras hygrometricum. Next base: position 85,050 of record KV004016.1, on the reverse strand, counting down.
CGTATGGAGTCTACCAATCTTGATGAATCAAGTGATGACGAGGTACAGGACAGATTCCAAGTTGGTGACCAGCATGCTCTGGATATGCCAATCACCAACGCAGACATTCAAGATATTGCACAAGCTGGTCAGGATCACTTTCAAGCTGGTGGAGAACAAGCACAAGCTGATGATCCAAACATAACAAGTGATAATCCAACAAGAGGTGACCCAAATGATCCAGAAAGCACGTAGAGGGAACAGAATGAAGCTTCAACCACACATGGACCAGGTTTTCGGTGGAATAAAAATCATCCACCTGAGCTGGTCATTGGTAACCCTACTGTACCCGTTAGGACACGAGGCCAAATGATAAGAGAATATTTCCTAGACTTGATGATCAAAAAATTATAGGCACTAAATGGGTCTTCAGGAATAAACTAGATGAAAATGGTAACGTAGTTTGAAATAAGGCTAGGCTAGTAACGCAAGGTTATAGGCAAGAATAAGGGATAGATTTTGAAGAATCCTCTACGCCTGTAGCTAGACTAGAAGCCATTCGTATATTTCTTTCATATACCACTTTTAAGAACTTTAAAGTTTATCAGATGGATGTCAAAAGCGCATTCTTAAATGGAATTCTGAATGAGGAAGACGCTACACAACCTCCTGGCTTCGTAGATTATACCAGACCAGACTTTGTTTATAATCTTGATAAAGCTTTGTATGGTCTGAAACAAGCTCCCAGAGTTTGGCATGGTACGTTGTCCAAATTCTTGATAAATCATAATTTTTTTATAGGATCTGTTGACAAGACATTGTTTAAATTCGTTAAGAATGATCATGTTCTGTTAGTACAGATTTATGTTGATGATATCATCTTTGGATCAACTAATCCTAAGATTTTCGATAAATTTTCCGAGCTAATGCAGGACGGCTTACAAGTAAAACAGCTTGAGGATGGGATCTTCATCAATCAAGCTAAATAAACCAAAGAACTTCTCAAGAAGTTCGGGATGGAAAAATGTTCGTTTGAGGCTACTCCAATGAGTGCTTCAATCAAACTGGATAAAGATGAAGCTGGAACTGCCATTGAGGTAACAATGTATCGTGGGATGATTGGATCTCTATTGTACCTAACTGCAAGCATACAGAACATCATGTTTTCGGTTTGTATGTGTGCATGGTTCCAATCTGATCCGAAACAGTCACACTACATTGTTGTTAAGCGCATTTTAAACTATTTAAAGGGCATGCAGAACGTGGGTCTTTGGTATCCCAAAGACTCAAGTTTCAATTTGATTGGTTACAGCGATGCAGATTACGCAGGTTGTAATATTGATCGACTTAGCACTAGTGGAACCTTCCAGTTCCTGGGTGACAGACTAATTTCGTGGTTCAGCAAGAAATAGACATCAATTGTCACATCCACAGCTGAGGTAGAGTACCTCGGAGCTGGAAGTTGTTGCTCTCAAATATTATGGATTCAACAACAACTCAGGTACTATGGTATTGATGCACAGGAAGCATCCATTTTCTGCGACAACACAAGTGCGATCACGATCACTCAGAACATCGTGCTGCACTCCAGGACCAAGCATATCGACGCATCATTTTAGTAGAGACCATGTGCTGAAGAAAGACGTCCGGATGGAGCATGTGTCAACCGATCAGCAAGTAGCTGATATCTTCACCAAGCCTCTAGAGGACACTAATTTTTCTTATTTAGAAACATTTAGGTCTCCTTGATATGTCTTGATTGTGTTCTGCATGGATATGTTCAGGGGGAACATGTAAATTCAAACAGATAATCCAAAATTCCATTGTTTGTCTCCGAGCTGGTCAGCCCCACGCTGATCTGGTCCAGTTTAGAGGCATACGTAGTGTGATGTTATCACGATGTTTGTATTAATTATTTCTATGCTGGTATATTAATCGAACGATTGAGATTGGTTTGCCCTTTCAAATTCTTTTAAAAATCAGATGGTCATCTATTCAGAATTTCAAATGACTTTTAAATATGATGATGACACGTGTCCATTTAAAACCATTCTCTCTCCTCGTTGGTACATAAATAGTTTTACTTTACTTTTTCTGTATGCTTTCAAATTTTCGCGCATTCAAGAATTCGTGCAAGCAACTTCACCGCATTTCTCTGCAATCTTTAGAAATTCCCCTGTTCTCTAACCCGTTACTCTCCGAAATGGTTGCTTCCTTCTTTTTCAATTCTATGCAGGTTGATTTAGCATCCATGCTCGCTATGGAGCACTGGGGATGGTACGGATGTTTAAGTCCCTGGAGAAAACAGGACTTAAGGGCTTTTTGGAGGCTTCGAGTTCTGTGTTTGAGGGAATTATAACTGAGTTCTTTGCGAATGCGAAGGTTATTGCGGGAACGATTTCCAGTTTCGTAGCTAATCGGAAAATGGTGATTACCAAGGACGTGTTTATTGAAGCGTTTGGACTACCGACTGAAGGATTAGTTGGGTTTCTTTATATTCCGACTGAGACAGTGATGGAGATGCGAAGAAAGTTTTCGGGGATTGATGTGCCGTTTAGGGCACCCAATAAGAAGAAAGAGATGAAGATGGAATCGATTGTTGCACGACATAGTGGGTAAGGCACTGTGTGCAAAGACTGGCTCATTCGATGTGGTGACCAGTGAAAAATTTGATTTGATGATTGCCATTACTTCCGGTTCGAAGGTAAATTGGGCACATGTTTTGTTTCAGGTTTTGGTTTCTATGGTGAACAACCCTACCGTCAGTCACAAGGATTTGTAATATAGTTGAGTGTTTTGTTAGAGCGTCTAGTCAAAGCCGACCTCAGGGAGACAGTCAAGCTCCACCCCCAAAAGGTGTTGAACAACAAATCGGTTCACACCTACTGAAGAAGAATCTGAATGTTGGTCCAGTTGGTGAGACCAGCAAGGTCTCGGGAGCGACAGCTAGTGAACAACAATCCACTGCAGATAGTGTTCCGTCTCTCACTAAGAAACCAGAGATGGAAGCTGGTGCGATGAAGAAGCCGGAGAATGCGGCTGTTGAGAAGAAGAAGAAAATAAGGAAAAGGTTATTCCACGGGTGACGAATCAGAAGCCAGTGGAGGCTAGGAGCCAAGATGCTCCAGTGAAGTCCAAGTCTGGGACCAGCTCAGACGCGGATTCACGCCCGTTGGCAAAGCTGAAGAAAGGAGGTGCTGCCCCAAAGCGCAAACTGAGTGTAGAGTCATCAGACTCGGAGTCCACGGTGTCTCTTCTTATGGAGAACATTATGAAGAAACAGAGGACTAAAATGACCACGCCGGCACGGAGAACAGCTAGTGAACAAGCAGGGTTCAACCCAGGTCCTATTCCGGATATTCCAGCTGAGGCTGAGACTGTCTCCACTACTGTTGATCCCAAACCGATCTGGAGACAAATCCAGAAGTGGAGAAACAAGCCGATAATGGCTCCACCGCTGCTGATCAAGAAGAGAGTGTGGAGTATGGTAACCAAACAGAGATCGAGGATGTTACAAATGAGGATGCTATCGTGGCCAGGTCTGGACCTGAGCAACCATCTCAGCTGTCCATGACTTTTGCTGGAAAGGGTATCTTTGCCCCTGTGGAAATCAGGGAAATCAATAGGTTGACGCATTGTCTGCCCAAGATAGACCACACTGCCAATGTCAAAGAGATCATGGATGCTTTTTCCCGGCCTCCCAGTGGAGGATCACTGTATGTTGGTGCTCAAATAAGAGTGGGAAGATGTCTCCGAAAGGATGGATGATTATGACAAGTGGATACACTTCCGCACTGTGGTGAGGCTCAATGATGTATCGTCCTTTGAGATTCTGGCCAAAATTGAAGATCAGTTTTTATTTTGGGCTTAGACAGAGCGCATATCTGAACTGTCTGAGCGAAGGTCGTTGGTGTTGTATAAGCTGTACGAGATGGAATTACAGAAGAGGGTAGATGAACACCGAAATAACTTCAATCCATCTGAGCCGTCTGTTAACTATGATTAAACGTGTATCCGGGTTCTAAGCCGTGAACTCGGGGAAATAGGAAAGCATCACAGGCTCTGTGCGGTCTAGCTGGTCTACCTCTTCTGGCTCCAGAAGCCTCGATCGTAGGAGATGCTGCAAATGTGGATCTTCAACAAATTACCTGGTCCGAGGCACATCGCTGATAACAGGGGCCACTCCAGTTAAGCCAAAGAAGCCAAAGATTCTTGCCCTTGAGTTTTCAACTAAAGCAGAGCTGGAACAAACAACAGCGCGGCAACCAGCTCAGCAGAAAGGGCATGTTGAAGAAATTGTTTGGACTGTAGAGAATTTCGACGAGACTGAAGCCGTGAATTCTCAAGAGCATCAGGCTCACGAGAAACATGCTCACATGGAGGAGCGTCCGGTTCAGAGCGATGAGCACCAGGCCCAAAATGAACCTCATCTAGAAACAGAGCAGAAGATTGAGCAACAGGCTCCAACTGGTTACTCCAACCCAATTCCAAGTCGTGTTTCTAGTCTTTCTGGACATTTTTTCGTCTACGATGAGGATAGTGAGGACAGTCAGGGTCCAGTCCCCTTGATTTATAGATGGTTGTATATACTGGACAACGCGAGGAGAATAACAGCGAAAATAAAGCAAAAGAATTTACCCAAGCTGGTCCGCAGCAAATCATTGTTTCCCAAACTCAAGTCGATAATGCTAAGGAGCTCGTATATATCAAGGATAACATCTCTTCTCTATGCTTAAATGTAGAACGAATAAAGGATGATACATTCATGGCGAATCACACTACCTTGAAGTTCAAGAGACACATCGACGGGCTGGAGAATAATTTGGTTCGTCATTTTGCAGATAGCCAACATCAACTTGTGAATGAAATTGAATTCATCAAATCACAGCTCATTGAAATTGTTGATTGTCTAAAGGAGCTTCGTTATGCCAAAAAGGGGGAAGGGACGAGCAGTAAAAAGAGACGACTGTTTTAGGACTTAGGGCGGGTATAGCTTGTTTTTGTTTGTTGAATGGCTAACTATTGTATAAAGTTCTTAACAGTTTAATAAAATCTCTTTTTTCCCACAAGTTTTGTCATAACCAAAAAGGGGGAAATTGTTAGAGTTAATTTCATAAGGTTTGGTGAAGACAAATAAGAGAGATTAATCAGCTCAAAGGTACAAGATCTGGACGAAGCTTATAGCGTTGGATATAAAAATCAGATCAACACAGAACTAAGCTGGCTCAGTGTATTCAGTTACGCTGGTCAAAGGACAAACCAGCTAATGTAATTCAGTCAAGCTGGTTAAGGTCAAACCAGTCCAGAGATGCTTAGATGGTCGTACAAGCCAGTTCAGGAAACTCAAGCTCGAAAGAGTAGAAACAGATTGAATTTACATCAGTCCAGAAGAGCAGATAAAACAATGGGTTTTGGAACAGTTGAGAGAACGGCTCGAAACGTAAAATGGTATTACAGACCAACTGATTGGATAAACCAGCTAGGAGCAGTATTGTTCTACAGATGTTATCGGTTTACAGATGTAAAGACTGCTATTCGAGTTAGAGCAAAACAAGGTTTATAGCAGGTTGGATGTGATCAGCTTCGAACCAGATTAAAGAGGTTCAACGCACAGACCAGACCGGGAAACCAGCTAAGTAAGGATAACTTAGAAAATGAATTTCAGAATGTTTCGCTGTTTTGTACAGATTGATGTGATACATTTGACCTCTCTGTACTGATTAGTAGTCGTTGGAACTATTTTAAGCTAACTTCAGATATATGGAGATTTGGTTGAACAGAAGACGGCACAGAAGTATGCTAAAAAGGGAAATGCATTTAATGGAGACGTACATACACGTACAAGCATTTAAGACGCCGCAGGAATTTCAATTTGGATACATTTGACGGTGTCTATTGGTAACACTTATTACCGTTGTATCCAAAGGGTATAAATAGAAGAGCAGATCAGCTGTGAAGAGGTTACAAACCGGTCACAAATTCAACGAACTCACAAACTTTCAATATCAAAAACAGAGTTCCTCTTATCGAACCAGCACGCAGCTAGTGACACACGCACACAGATTGCTTATTCAATTCGTTGTGTCACACAATAATCTGTACAGACACTCTGTAGTGTTGAGTCATCACTGTAAGTCATAAACAGAGAGTGTTGAGTGCTAGTTTGCACAACCAACTTAGTGTTGTGTTCATTGTATTTCGAACCAGATCGTGGGTCTGTGTTCTTGGTTGAGTGCTAGGAGTTCTTGCAGCTGCTGGCTGTCGGATCGAGTTTGTATAAGGAGTTGTATAAATCAAATCTTCTAGTGGATATCCTTTCCATTTAGGAAGAGGTGGAGACGTAGAAGATTGAACTACAAACTTCCAGAAACAAATCTCTCAACCCTATCTCTTACATTTACGCACTTATCTGTTCACTGCTGAATCGTGTTATTTGCGTATAAAAAAATTTTATTACACGAGACAACAGCAATTACTGAGAACACTCCAAGCTGGTAACTCGGCTTAGAGGTTAGCTATGAGCTGTAAAACTTTTGAAATCAACTTTAAAATCAAAAAGTAGAAAAGGAGTTCATTCACCCCCCCTCTCAACTCCCGAGCTTGTTTTAGGATACTAACAACAAAAGTGACATTACCCTTTTGTGAGCATTGTGTTACTAGTAAACAACACATATTGAAGTTTCACACTTCTGTTTCCAAGAGCAAAAACACCTTGGAGCTGATTCGTTCAGATGTTTGGCAAGCACCGGTTGTATCCCTAGGACGAGCGAGATACTTTGTTTCGTTCATAGATGATTTCTCTGAAGATGTTGGGTATATCCAGTTAAGAAGAAATCATATGTTTTTTAAGTCTTCAAAGTATTCAACGCACGGGTTGAACTTGATTCTGAAAAGAAAATCAAGTGTTTGAGGACTACAATGGAGGATAATATACCAGTGATGAGTTTGATGCATTTTGCCAACATTAGGGCATCAGAAGATAATTCACAACGGCTTATACACCTCAACAAAATGGAGTGACAGAGCGGATGAACAAAACCTTGTTGGATAGAACAAGAGCTATGTTGATTACTGCGGGTCTAGCCAAGTCATTCTGGGCAGAAAAACTTCTTGTTATGTTATCAATCGATCTCCATCAGTAGCAATTGATTTTAAAATTCCAATGGAGGTATGACTGGAAAACTACAAATTATTCTCGAATGCATACATTTGGAAGTCCTGTGTAAATTTTGTACAACGAATAAGAAAGGTCAAAGTTGGATTCTAAATACCAAAAAGTGTATCTTCTTGTGCTATGCTGATAGAGTAAAGGGGATTCACTTGTGGGATCCTACTGGCCATAAGCTTATCATCAGCAGGGATTCTATTTTCAAGGAAGATAAAGTGAAGGGAGACAAATGTAATAAAAAAAACTACTACAGGTTGAAAATAAGACTGAAGAAGATCAAACTTCTTGTGAAGTTGTGGCGCAATAGTCCAACCATTTACTAATTAATCTCGAAAGTACGAAGGAATATACGTACAAATTTTTCAATTTTTAGGATTTGGAAGAAAACATACGATACAGGGATGGTTTTGCATTTTTTAGATAATAATTCAGACCGCGCATCGTAAAACTGATCGGGATTGCGATATTAAGAAGCTGATGAAAATTGTGTGAACTGATCTCATTCAGACTGGAAAAAAGAAATCGTAACAAAGTCTGATACAGAAATACATAACATGTTTGAATAATGATCAATAAAATAATAGAGATGCAATCTGAACAACGCGGAAACGTAGACTATCGATAAACAATCTCCGAGTCCGCTTCAGTTCACACCAATCAGCTCAATCTAAACCTCACCTGCAGCCATGAAAGCTAGTGAGCCTAGGGGCCCAGTAGGTAAAGTCTGGTAATAACAATTAACTCATAACAGCTGAAAATATAAGATTTGAACACAAAGGCAGTAAACATTAATCATGAACTTTCTTAAACTTCTGCGGTTATAAAATAACCCATTGATCATATTTCATTTCTGTATGATATGTGGCGCGGAGGCTCTCCTTAGGTCAAAGTCGCTTGATCAAGATCATCTGATATCAGGTCTATGGTGAACTATAGCCCATTATCATTCATGTTTGGAGGATCATCCTGGTCCATCAACCGACATCCACACTCCCGTAAACTGATCGTCTGTTTATCCTTGCCACAAGTCATAAAACTTTGAAATTAACTTCCTTTTTAAACTAACAGCTCACGCACACAAGTTGTTCGTTTCGTTAAGGACTCCATCTTTATTTGAAAAGACTACTGGGAGTACGACTGAGTGTAGCTGAAGAAATTCTGGAATCAGCTCAGAATGAAAAATCAGATCACGAGCTTAGATCAGCTCTGAATAGAAAACAGACACGACTTAGATCAGCTCTGAATAGAAAACAGACACGACTTAGATCAGCTCTGAATAGAAAACAGACACGACTTAGATCAGCTCTGAATAGAAAACAGACACGACTTAGATCAGCTCTGAATAGAAAACAGACACGACTTAGATCAGCTCTGAATAGAAAACAGACACGACTTAGATCAGCTCTGAATAGAAAACAGACACGACTTAGATCAGCTCTGAATAGAAAACAGACACGACTTAGATCAGCTCTGAATAGAAAACAGACACGACTTAGATCAGCTCTGAATAGAAAACAGACACGACTTAGATCAGCTCTGAATAGAAAACAGACACGACTTAGATCAGCTCTGAATAGAAAACAGATCACGACTGGTTAGTCAAATAATATTAGGAAAAGTTCACACAAATTAGAACAATCAGGCCAAATTATGAAGGCCAAACAAAGTCAACTCAGCTTAGAGCAATCCAATCACATAGCAAGCTTAAAGCATCTCAGGGAAAAAACAGAACACGTGCTTGGAACATCTCAGAAGAGGAAAAACATATTACGAGCTTAGAAATAGATTGTGAACTTAAAAATAGTCAACTCAGCTTAGGAAAAGTCACCTTAGAATAATGAAGTTAGATCTCAGGTTAAACTCAGCTCAGTGAAATATCAGATCACAAGTGTAAACAGGAACAATTCAGAGATCAAATTATGAACTAAATCATCAAACGAATCATACCAGATTAGAATAACAACAAAGTACAGATAACATCTTGGAGAAGTTCGAATAGATTAGCTAAGATTATTCGATCAGAACAGAGTTCTAACTAGACCAACTTTGCCTATCAGTTCAAAACCTCATCCTTAGCCATCCAGCACAACATATTCATTGGAAACATTAAGAGAACTTTACTTTGAAACTGTTTTTGTGCATCCTAGAAATTGAAAGAGACGACAACTCAAACTGTTACAGAAGCTTTTCAGTCAGACATAAGAGAACTTAAAACCTTTTTCCGAACCCGCTACAAGCGTACAAACATAACATCACTTGAAAAAACATTAAAACTTTGACAAAACTCAACATCTGAAAGCAAGAAATCGAACATAATCGAACATAATATGATTTCACAGATCCAGCAAGAAATAGAATATACTTGCCTCAAAGCTGAACGACAGTTGCAAAGAATATATTTGGCTTTGAATCTTCCTCAAGCACGATCGAAAAGTTTTGAGAACCCAAATAAAAGAACTTCAGTTTTCTTCTAACTTGAGAGAACTCTTAGCGACTCAATTGGTTTTTAATGATGAAATATGGTGTGTAGGAGCTTTTAAAGTACTACACCGATATGGGCGACTGCTAACCGAAATCATTTCTTTGAAAATATTTTCTTTTTAAAAAAACATTTTAGGAACTCGATCTGTGCTTGGGTTTATTCTTCTGGGAACTATTCGCGAACCACCAAAGCTGAAAAAAATCAAAGAAATCAGCTCAGACGAAATCTGAAATGCTATATGCAAAAATAGCAATTTAACCCTTATAAACAATTTAAATTACTCGTGGTTTCCGGACGTTACAACTCTACCCCCTTAAATTAAATTTCGTCCTCGAAGTTTGACTCACATAAACATCTTTGGGTATCTACTACTCTTATCTGCTTCAATCTCCCATGTTGCTTCCCTTTCTAAGTGATTTGCCCATTGAACTTTGATCACTGGAATGCATCGATTCCTCAATCTTATGTCTTCTTTAAGAAAAATCCTCATTGGCTCTTCTTCATAACTCAGATCAGGCACGAGGTGATTGGGCTCGTATCTCAATACGTGCGAGGGACTCGGAACGTACTTCCTAAGAGCTGATACTTGAGACATATTGTGTACTACAGATAGTTGAGGAGGTGGTGCTAACAGATAAGCTGACCTCCCCACTCTTTCCAATATCTCGAATGGACCAATATATTTAGGACTCAGCTTGCCCTTTCTTCTAAATCTCATCACTCCCTTCATGGGTGTTACTTTAAGAAATACGTGATCTCCTACTTTAAAGCTTAGCTCTTTTTTGGACGTGGACCGAACGCATAACTTAAATTCACTATCATTACAATGCAACACAAAACTAGATTTCTGTATTATAAAATGCATAAAATTCCCGAAGGTCGGCGGTCGAAATTTCGAAATTTAATCTGAAATTTTTAACTAAGCATGTTCGAAAGTTTAAGCTATGATAAACTAACATTTGCACTATAGGTCTTATAAATCTCGAAGAATTTCCAGAAATTCTAGCCTAAAATTATCGAACACTCGATTCTGATAAATCTTGTACTCTTTTTCAAAAATCTCATTTCCAAAGAATATCCTAAGATGCACCATAATATCTTAAATCCTCAACAAAGAACTAGCACCATAAAACTTCATCAATTTACTCAATTACAATTTAAACCCACGAAACCCTTCTCAATTTCACCATATTCAAAACTTTTCACCACTAGCTAATTCACCCAACCTGATCTCACATAGCGAAAATGACACAACCTCCTCTTATGCTAAAACATCAATGCTAAAAGTTTTCTTACAAAATAAATAAAAATATTATCTTTAATTCTAAATTCCAGTGTAGAAGTGAATCTTACATGAGACCATGAAACTTAAGCTAATTTCCAATGATGATACAATAACAATAATCTTAAATCTCAACACCATGGTGAGTTAAACTTCAATTACCTTGCAGTGAAATTATTAACCTAATTTCTTTATCAGGCTAGATGTTATATGCTAGAATTCTTACATTATTATCCACATTTCAATAAGTTAGCTACTCCAGTTAACATGTCTTGAGTGCACTACATTAACTGACATATGCAAACTGAGGCGGCTAGCTATCCCCAGCTAGTCCCATTTCTGTATACAAATGGTGTAAATTGTATTTTTGGTCCAAATATGTTGTGAGTTGGAAGTTCCAAATAGCTGAATGAGCTAAATTTCTATACTCGAGGGGATTAAAGTTCATTTACTCTGCCAAAATGTGCCATACATCAGATATTAAAATAGAACTAAAAGAATGACACCTTTCATAAAAAAATTAGAAGCTGGTTCAATTTCGAATCCAATGGCTTATCAATCCCTACGTTTCAAGTTGACCTCACAATAAAAATCGAAGCGGATTAACACCTGATTTAATTATACATTACTACTACGTCATATATCAATTACTGAATTTTAGGCTCCGTTTGGAAAAATTTTTTTAAAAATATTTTTATAAAAGTGTTTTTAAAAAAAAATTATAAAATGTTTTGAAAGTTTTTTTAAAGGTAAGTATGCATTTGGACAACTATTTTATAAAAATATTTTTAAATTAAAAAATACTTAAATAATTATTTTAGAAAATGATTTATAAATAAAAAATATTATTAAAATAGCATTAAAAAAATTAATCTAATAAAAAAATTAATTGACCATTCTTACAAAGTTTACCAATATTTTGTATTTTATAAACAAAGAAATGATATGGTGGGCACCCAACATGAACACCATTTTGGCACCAGGCTGACGTGGCAGCACCAGAAAGTGCCACGTCAGTCTGGTGCCCATGTTGGGTGCCCACCATATCAAATTTGTTTATAAACATTATGAAATATCTTTCACTTATTTTTCAAAAAGTGTACTTCAAAACTAGTTTTTTTAAAATATTTTTCAAAAATATTTTATAAAAATCTTATCCAAACAAATATTTTAAGTTTTGTTAACTTTCAAAACACCAAAAATAAAAAACACGTTCAAACGGAGCCTTAGATTGTATCAGCTACATAAAAAAGGGTATAACTCAATGTTAGTACTGTCAAACGGATCGGCCCGCCGCGCCCCGCCGCGCCCCGCCGTTGCCCGCCTTCAAACAGGCGGGGCGGGCCGGCCCGTCAATCAGGCGGGTTCCTAAAGCCTTGGCCCGCCCCGCCACGCCTCGGGTTGGCGGGCTCGCGGACCAACCCGCCAAAATATAACCTACATAAATTATATATAAATAATTCGAGAGAATTTTGTATTCAAACCTTACACAAAATATGTATATTAGAATTTTAAGAAAAACGTAACACATTCGAAATAATTCAATTAAAATTGGATTTATCAATAAAAATAAATTAGATTTTCAAAAATTTATCAACCGAATCGACATATAAATCATTTTAAATCCTTCAAATCTTTTAAAACTAATTCATCATACTCCCCCAACAACAATCACCTACTCCTCCGGTCGGGGTGGAGTGTCTTGTTCTACAGTCCTGAACTATGGCAAACCTACATAAATGTTTGGGCCATAGCAATGACCTCCCATACACTATGCAAAAGCGTAATAGCCCTATACATCCAACATATATCAAAGTGATCTTGGCCATATCAAATCTGAATCGAATGGCTCAATATGCAATTCCATGATATAAATATCAATATTTCAAATAATTATAATCATTTAATAAATTCAAAAACTAAACAATATACATAGAAATCACATTCAATTCATCATAAATTTTCATTACAATGATACGATTACCTCGTGTGACACCGACCATTCATACCTGGTTAATGAATATTAGATATGGAATAACGGTATCAATATCTAATATTAAATCTTAGATCAATTTGAGAATATCGCCATAACACTTCTCTTAATCTCAAGTCAACAAACTTGTATAATATCAATATTTCCAAATTCCTCCTTTGACGTAGGCATATGTATCAATGAATTTCAGCTATGATCCAACTAGAGACGTTTTCGTATAAAATTCATATATCATTCGATATTACTTCAGATCATACTCGATCGGTTAAAATTGAAATCTAACAAAAAGTACGAAAATTCATGTTCATAAACATTCAGTGAAGTAACTTAACTCAACATTAGTAAATTGATATGCAAGTTACGGTATATTTCTAGTGTACTATGCAACATATCTATTTGACAGTTTGATATTTTTAGAGTAACTCCTTCAACTAAATGAAATAAATCTGATGCCCCACATAACCACCTCGGGACCCGAGGATCGAGCAGCTCGCTTGAAACCCCGACATACGTCACCAAGATCGGGAAAATCGCTCGAGGACTAGCGCGGAGATCGAGAGTCTGCCCGAGGACTCACTACCAGTTCGGGAATGTTCTCCGAGGACAATGTCTCGAAGTGGTGAAAAGTCCCGCCTGGATACGTCTTTCCTTTTGCAAATGAATCCCGCCTGGATACGTCTTTCCTTATTTGAAGAATCCTGGGGCGATACACCTTTCCTTATTTAGGCAAGAGGATCCCGAGGATCGCGGAGAATATTCACCGAGATATTCTCTTCCCACACCATTGCCCCTCTATAAATACCAGGTATGCTTCTCATTATACACACATTTATTCTTGCACTCATTGCTCTCACCGCATATTGCTCTCGCTTTTCTCTCCTACACACTGCCTGACTTAAGCATCGGAGGGGCTTCGCCAGACACACTTCCGGCGCCCTCTGACCAGTGATTTGTGGTTGTAGGCTCGAAGAAGAACCATTCTCCTGTTGGGGATCCGGATCCGCCCCCGGTCAGGCAGCGGAAGAACAAAAAATAAAACCGGGAGGCGATCAATACGAAAAATCAATCATCAATGTATCGACATACATAGGGTGTTTCAGGCGTGTTACCTCGCTGGCACTTGTGCCTGGCTCCAACCGGTGTTTCAAGAACCCGGCGCTTCTCGGTAGATTACGGTAATTACGCCAATCCGGTCCACGACCAGATCCGAGACTCCATCGTCAGACTGCACTAGAAGTCCTGACGAGATCAGCACGATCGGATTCTCCTCAAAAAACTAGGCCGGAACAAAATTCCGGCGAAGTTGGGCGGCAGCGGCGGCGGCGGTGCAGGGGCGGCGGCGGCTTGGAGAAGAGAGGGAGGCGGCGGTCTATGCTCTTGATTACGGTAATTACGCCAATCCGGTCCACGACCAGATCCGAGACTCCATCGTCAGACTGCACTAGAAGTCCTGACGAGATCAGCACGATCGGATTCTCCTCAAAAAACTAGGCCGGAACAAAATTCCGGCGAAGTTGGGCGGCGGCGGCGGCGGTCGAGAGAGGAGAGGGAGGGCGGCGGCTCACGCTAGGGTTAGGTTTAGTGTAGTGT
>KV004016.1:8262-25497 GCA_001598015.1 Dorcoceras hygrometricum | reverse complement strand
GGGCAAAACGGTCATTTTGTAATTTAGGGTTAGATGATCTGAAAATTTTTTTTCACATCATAACATTCATTTTTGGAAACTGAGTCGATCGGTCCGATCTGATTGGCGATCGGAGTTACGATGAAGTCGCGATGATGGAGATGAAGTGAATGTTCATCTGTTGGACCCGGACCCGTTGGGCCGGTCCAAGTCCAACACTAATATCTATTTAAATATGGATTAGGACTCATTATAACACACAAGACTCTAAACCCTAACCCTAATTACTTGGCCGCCGCCCCCTCTCTACATCATCCTCGCCGCCGCCGCCGTGCGCCGCCCGCCGTCGCAGTCGCCGCCGCCGCTTCGCCTGAAAATTGTTTCCGGCCTAGTTTTTCGAGGAGAATCCGTTCATGCAGAATTCGTCAGTGCTTCTAGTGCAGCCTGACGAAGGAGTCTCGGTTCTGGTCGTGGACCGGATTGGCGATTATCTACCGCAATCTACCGAGAAGAGCCGGGTTCTTGTAATTCCGGTTGAAGCCAGGCACAAGTGCCAGCAAGGTATTCGTTTTGAACGCCCTATGTATGACGATATTTGTATTGTCTGTTTTTCGTATTGATCGTCTCCCGGCTATATTTCTTTGTTCTTCCGCTGCCTCGCCGGGGGGCGGATCCGGATCCCTAACAATGCTAGTCTCAAGCTCGGGCGGCCTTATCCTCATTTTGACGGCCCAATCGACTAGGAACGAATTCAGAATGCACAGTGACTATTAGATGTGTTTCATGATAGCCATCATATCCACTATCACATCTAACATACACTATGGTGCATTCTAGGTCTTTATCCAACACAATTGTTAACATCATATAACATAATGAAAATAAAGAACGTCATAAAGAAATGTGAATAACATATATAAATACTGTCATATACAAGAGTCAATAAAAACCCACACGCCACAAGTTGGCTAGTTGGACATATACTCTAACAGGGATACCTCGTCTGGAAGAGGATACAGTATCAGGGAGATAGAGGAAAGTTGGAACCCAAGTATGAAGGACCATACAAAGTGGTCGGGTAAGCTGGAGTCACTGCTTATTACTTGGAGGACACACAAGGAAGGAGAGGAGTCGACCTTGGAACATTATTCATCTTAGAAAGTACTATGCTTAGACTGCGCCTCTTTATCATTTGTAATATGTCTTGCTCGGTTACCGTGTGTAAAAGCTACCTTATGGAATAAAAAGCTATTTTTCTCTCAACTCATGGTTTTTACTATCAACCTCCTCGGGTGACAACCCCACCTGAACACATAAGCCCAACCAGCTCGGCACTTAAGCCCAGTTCCGCACTGGCACCTCCTCACGTAGCTCTTCTACGTGAGCACTTAAGCCTAGTTCCGCACTGGCACCTCCTCGGATGGAAACTCCACCTGAGCACATAAGCCCGACCAGCTCGATACTTAAGCCCAGTTCTGTACTGACACCTCCTCGCGTAGCTCTTCTATGTGAGCACTTAAGCCCAGTTTCGCACTGGCACCTCCTCGGGTGGCAGCCCCACCTGAGCATCTAAGCCCGACCAGCTCGACAACGACTCGACCCGAATTGTCAGTGGAACCTCCTCGGGCGACAACCTTGCTTGAGCACAGCCCCAAGCACAAGGCCCGACTAGGTCGGCAACATCATTAGCCCAACTCCTGTTGGCTCATACCCAGACCAGCTCAGATGGCCAACTCGCTCGAGAACATCGGGGTTTTTCTTAAACGATCATGGAGCCAGTCTGGACCTCTTCGCGAGTGGAGGCTCAAACTTATTATGAGCCAAAGGCTAACCTAGTCAAGGACATGTGCAGCTCGAGCACCGTTCTTTCATACCTGGTAATTTTCTACGTCTTCCTTTTGTTAAAGCTTAAGTCTTTGAGAATGCTACCTGCGCTGGATATCCTTCACGGGATTATCCTAACGTGATTACTTAAGTTTCGGCTGCTCGGGTTATCCCGTTTCTTACTGTTATTCGTGATTATTTGAGACTCTGGTCGCTCGGGTTACCCCGCTTCATCCTCAGTTACAGGTGATCATTCATCTTGTTCGCTCGGGTTACCCCGCTTAATACTTGGTTAGACGTATTTGATTACCTCGTTGCATAGTTATATGTGATCAATATCTCGGGTTGCTCGGGATACCCCGCTTCATACTTACATTATGATTCTTATAAGTTAAGAGCTCGGGAAAAAGGAAATGAGATTCAGCTTCTTCTGTTGTAAATCCAGCTAACATCTGCACACTTAGTAGAGACATTAGTAACACAATAAATAGGTTTTGTGTAATTCAAAATACATTCTGGATCTGTTATCAAGATCCATCACTCGGGTAAGGCGTTTTATCACCACACCTCCTCAGGCCATTGTCTGCTTAAGAATCAAGGATGAGAGTGCTAACGCAAGCAGGAAAAAAAAGCTCGGGAAGATCGGGAATGTACCGATGTGAGATTGGCCGAAAATAAGCCCACAACCTTCGAGTTGCTGGCGCCCGACAGTCGACCAATGTCCCGGTCCGAGGGCAATGTGGCAGAGAAACCTTATGGCCACGGCCCCAGATGGGGAGACCACTAGCGAGTCCTCGAGAAAGTTAAGGGCAGGAGCTCGCACAGGACCTGTTTCCTTCGTCGGTCCCCTCTTCGGAGAGGAGACCTTAGGAATGGTGATGACAGGCATCGGGTCGGGACGCTCCTCGGTCGTCGGGATCGGGGCGTCGATGCCCGACTCTTCTCGATGGTGGGAGTAGGTCGTGCCTCTAAGGTGGAGGCCCCCTTCTTCTTCCTCTGGCGCCGAGCCTCCTTCTCGACAGGGGTGGAGGGCTTACTCTTCTTCACCACCTTCGTCGGGGTCGCGGCTGCCCCCGAGGAGTCCGCCTCAGCCTCCTCCAAAGCCTTGAGCATCGCCGCTTTTTCCATGCGCTCGTCTGCAAAAGGAACACAAGTTAGACACCAGTTCAGGCATGACACAAGTTCGGGTATGGGTGATGACACGACTAAGGCAAAACACAGCGATACCTAGGTCCCCGAACAACTCAACCCCCTTCCTAACTGAACCCACAGAGGCACAGGAGGTCCTCCTTGATCAGCTCGGGAGCATTGAAGCACTTGTCGCTCACGTCGATAAGGAAGGTGGCCAGATTGGGGGACCGATCGGGAGTGGAAGGGGTGAGAGTATACATATTGTCCCTCCAGGACATATCACACCTCCAAGGGTCTCTCTTCTTTCCGACCCGTCTAAAATAGAAGAACCGGCTCATCCACCCCTTATGTGAGCTCGGGTTCCCCTTGATGAATGCGTGATCTCCCTTGTGGGAGAGGTAGAATTTTCCCGGTCCCAATCGTTTTAACCTGGACTAATTGCATAAGGACGTAAGGAACGAGGGGAATGTGTAATATCTGAGGACAGCCAGAGCCAGAGAAAGCATAGGAGTTCGGGGCTAATTGGCTCGGGCTGATTTTGATATGCTGGCAGAGGGCGGCGATGAACCTCAGGAGAGGAAACCGGAGACCCATCTTCAGTTGGTTAATATAAAAGGTATGGAAGCCTCGGGGGGACAGTGAGCCCTCTCCTCGGGGCCAGGGGTAACTACTTAAAACTTATCAAACATTCCCCACTTCTCCTTGATGAAGGGAATGTCCGACGACCTAAGGTTCGAGGATTTCTTCTCGTACCAGGTGCACTCTTGGAACCCAGCTCGGCCTGGTTGGGGAGCCAGGGCCGCTTGACCTCGGGGCTCTCAGGATTACTATCTACCGCGTTAACCACACTCCTAACTACGCTATCGGTAGAGGAAGTCATTCTAAGAGGAAGCAAGAACTTACTAAGTGGTGAAAGTAGGAGATCGGGAGAACAAAGCGAGAGCTCGGGAGCGAGAGAAGATTTGGGCAGAGTACCGGTGCGGTAAAATGTGAAAGTGGGAAATGAAGTAGGATCGTCGAAGTATTTATAAGAAAACGGGGTGCATCGCGACCGTCCGATCTCACAATCATCAACGGCCCAGATCATTTGGGGAACTCCAACGGTCACCTCGATCATCGGGATCTCTCGATCTGGATCGTTCGCTGGAATCTTATCAATGGCTGCGATGCAGCGTCACACGGATTATGATCTTCTCCCGAAAACACAATCCGACCTCTATCTAGCCGTCCACGTGTCTCTTTATCAACGGTTGGAGTGCAACGTCACAGGGATCATGGTTTCTTCAGGAATTGTGGATGACACCTCGGGTCCCGACCTCAATTGTACATACTCCTATACTTCAATACTTCATCTAGGACTCATGGCGGGGGATACTCCTGATGCCCCCATAACCACCTCAGGACCCGAGAACCGAGCAGCTCGCTTGAAACCCCGATATACGCCACCAGATCGGAAAAATCGCTCGAGGACTAGCGCGGAGATCGGGAGTCTGCCCGAGGACTCACTACCAGTTTGGGAATGTTTCCCGAGGACAATGTCTCGACGTGGTGAAGAGTCCCGCCTGGATACGTCTTTCCTTGTGCAAATGAATCCCGCCTGGATACGTCTTTCCTTATTTGAAGAATCTTGGGGCGATACATCTTTCCTTATTTAGGCAAGAGGATCTCGAGGATCGCGGAGAATATTCGTCGAGATATTCTCTTCCCACCGTCATTGCCCCTCTATAAATACCAGGTATGCTTCTCATCATACACACATTCATTCTTGCATTCATTGCTCTCACCGCATATATTTGGCTCTCGCTGTTCTCTCCTGCACACTGCCTGACTTAAGCATCGCAGTGGCTTCGTCGGACACACTTTCGGCGCCCTCTGACCAGTGATTTGTGGTTGTAGGCTCGAAAAAGAAGCATTCTCTATCCATCAGTGTCCGGCGTTCCCGAGCTCCCGACTTGGTGGTATCGGCTCGTCGGCTGGGAAAATTTGGCTACATCAAAATCGATTCTTGTTTACACTGGAAGCCAAGACATAGATCTATATCTTTTATTGGAAAACCTGACTGAGATTCTCGACTTATAATTTCCAGGATTCAAATTTGCACACATATGAACACATATCTGCACAGAATCAATTTCTGGAGCGTTTTTAGTTAACTCATATATCTTATTCATTTCTTATCAAAGTAGTGATTCAAAAGCCAAATCAGAGGCAATACAATTTTCTAAAAGTTCGCGTCAGAATATATGTCAAAGTATGAACCTATAAACGCAGTAACTCAATTATTGACAGTATTCATACCTCTACTGCTCAAAATGACGCTCACTCTATCGGGAACAAAGATCCAAAGTTTCTTCGTAGATTACTTAAGAAAATTGGCACAAAGTGAGGATTCACATAAGAAAAGAAAGAGAAGGAAGAGAGAGAAAATGATTGAGGCTTGTGCATCATTTACAGTAATATGTGCCCACGGTATATCATAAATTCTCTTTTGGTTTGATTATTCAGTTTCAATCCCATTAGATATGACCATGCCTTAAACAAAAACATTTTCACAATTCTACCTCCTATATTCTCCAAATATGGCCAAACATCGTTATTTTAATTTAATTTTGATCCATGACTATCAAAATTCTTCCCAAGACAAAATAACATAAAAATCCTTAGATTAATCATATTGTTGGTTTAACGCCCAAAAATCCATAAATCCGCAAATATAAAGTTTAAAGTCTTGATGGATCTATTTGCAATTTTATTGTCAATCAGTTTTCATCTGTGCTGATTTTGTTTCAGATTAGGGCGCGGTTGCGAGAGATGTCCGACCGGTTCAGACAAGCCGATTCGTTTCTTTTTATTAAATCAAACCAGTTCGGTCTGTATTTTTTTATTTAAAGAAAACAGAGTAGCACTTTAATAAAATCGTATTTCACTTTGAGGCATTAGAATTTTCATATAATACTACCAATTGCATCGTGCATCATCATTCATAAAAACTTCACATAGAGGAAAACTTTCGAAGCGGTGCTCTCTGTAAACAAGAAACCGACCAAAGTTTTAAACTTTTCAAAGGAGACCGATCGTGTTTGTGTGCTGTTCGAGCCAGATAACTCTCTGTAATCGTCGTCGTTGTTAAGACAAGTAAACTCTATTTCTTGCTGCATTTTTTAAAGCATGATTCTGCATGCATGTTTGTATGAGTTTAAGGTTTGAGAAACGTTTTCTTTGAAGTTCTTAAAAACAGTTGAGTTTAAGATGTTTCTTAGAAATTATTGGTTTGCTAAAGTTTTGATTCAGAAAAGTTGTTAGAAAATATTTTATGATGTTCGTTCTAGCTTTTTCCTGAGTTTTCTAGGATGTTCTGTAAGTAGCTTACAAGCAGCTTACATGCTTTTGTTTCAGTAGCTTACAAGCAGCTTACATGCTTTTGTTTCAGTAGCTTACAAGCAGCTTACGTGTTCTTGTTTCTGGGATTTTCCTTAAATATTTTCGATTTCTTCACACTAAGGAAATCTCCTAAGCTGTTACTGATTTCATTGTCCAGCTCGCTTGCGATCTGATTTCATTGTCCAGCCCGCTTGCAATCTGATTGTCCTATCTGAGTTGATTTTATTTGACCAAACAACCCAGAGCTGATTTTCTGTTCTGAACCAGTACGCTCGCGTGCTGATCAAACTCCGAGCTGATCCAGCTCAGATCCATTCTGGACTGTTAGTAACTTCAATTTTAATTCTTCGTTTCTTTAGCTTTGATTCGAAGGTATAACTCCAATCTATTCGTAGTTATACCCATTGCAAGAGGTAGTTCATCAGCTCAGAGATCTGCTGCTCTTTATTCGTTTCTGTAGTCCGAGCTGATCTCAGTGTTCTTCTTCAATTGAACTCTGATGAACTCCCAATAGCTTTCGAACATCAAAAGAGTTTTAAAACAGCAGACCATATAAGAAAACGATATGTTTCAGATCAAGAAAAGTATAGAAATTAAGTTTTACAGAAAGCTTTAAAGGAAGAAATTTCAAAGCTAAAGTGATTTATGGCAAAGATAACAGACGGTCAGCATAGGAAGGGTGAGGACGCTGGCTGATGAACCAGTGTGCCGCTTCACATTGGAAGGGACAGAGCTTTATGGTTGACGAATTATTTACCCATTCACAACATAAGGGATTTATTCCCCAGTTCCTAAGTTTAGATGATAGTTTGATCAAACGACTTTGACCTATGTACAGGTATCAGAGCCTAATTCAATAGAAACTAGGAACAGAGCACATGGTGGTTCATAACCACATCTTAAAGAAATGTTTATGTTACTTCATTTTAAAAGACCAGTAAATGTTTTAGTATATTTAAAACACGTGCAGTTATGATTTCGCAGTTTTCAGTTCACAGTATTCAATTTTTCAGCCTTTGAGTTCTATCTACGAGTTTGCGGATACAGTTAAGTTATTGTGATCCTAAATTGCATACCCTTGTTATTTCAGATTTTCTTTTTGAGCCTCTAGGCTCAGTAGTTTTCATGAGTGCAGGTAATGAGAATTAATCGGAGCAGGATGGTGCGAGCTGGATCAGATCGGGGGTGTTTATCATGGACATTCGCTTCCGTGTTGTTTTTAGTTTTCAGTTTTCAGTCTATTGTTGTATAGAAATTAAGATAAAACTTTTGAATTTCAGATTTATTCCTCGTTATTCAATGTAATCTGAATGAACTTGTATATTAGATTATATATAAAGTTCCGCAGTTAATTATTAATTGGATAATTCATTTATCGCGATCTGAAATTTTAAATAAGTTGCAAATCAGACCAGAAGTTGTCATCTTTCAATTTACACCTTCCCAGTTTATTTATTTAAGATTTTTGGAGGTGGGGTATTAAACTTACTTCCCTGTAAAAAGAAAATTTCGTCTATGAAATTTGATCATCAATCATAGAAATTGCTATACTGATCAAGACTAAATCCAACTAAGTACTAAGGCTTGCTTTATTCATATAACCCTGATACTTCTCGTTATTGTCCTATAATTCCCATGTCGACTCTTCAAACAATGTCTATTCCATTGTAATTTAACCTATGATATTGAAATTATGAGTTGCTTATCTTTTCTGTCAAGAATCAGAATAGGTCATTCCAAATAGCTCAATGTCTTATCCAACTCAGCTTTATCTGGTTGAAATACATTGGAAGGATCCAGCCGGTACTTGTTCAACATGGATGTATGAAAGACATCATGAATACCAGAAATGACAGAATAAGGGCAAGTCTATAAGCCAATTTTCAACACTCCAAAATTTCGTACAACCAATATCTCACTGACAATATACCTCTTTTTTCCAAATCTGATAGTGCCACGGAACGGAGATAAATTCAAAAACACACAATAACCCTACTCAAAATTCAGTGGTCGTTGTCTTATATTTGTACACTTAGACCGTCTATCTTGAGCTGTCCGCATGTGACTCTGAATTAGTTTCACTTTTTCTCAGCCATTTCTCTAATCATATATGGTCAATAGTTTGTGCCTTTGATATCTCATCAGTATAAAGGAGATCAGAATTTTATTCCCTAAAGTGCCTGAAATAGTGTCAAATCATTGCTCACTTGATAACAATTATAGGAAAACTCGACAAGTGACAGCGAATCTTGCCAATCAATGGCATATCCTCTAAAATTTGAATAGTGTGCTATGACTGTCTGTCAATATAAGGACGATATGTTGTGCTTAAATGAAAATGAGTACTAGGAAACTTCTATAGATGCGAGAAATGAGAAGTAAACCTAGGAACACGATCGGATAAAATAGTCTTTGGCACACCATGCAATCTCAAAACTCTATGACATACAATCTCATCATCTGGTTATAAGTCATTGATAAGGATTAAAACATCCATAATTTGAAAATCTATTAATAATAACCCAAACTGCATCACAACAACTGGTTGACTTTTGCAATTTTGTAACAAAGTCCATAGAAGTATGATCTCACTTCCACTCCAGAACCTCTAAGCTATGCAACGGTCATAGTGTTGGATCAGTGTAACAGATCAATCTGGATTTTGATGAACACAAAACTGCTCTTATGTTTCTAACGATTTAATCGAGTGCCTAGGTCTTAGCAGATCAGATCAGAAGTAAGCTGAAGAAGTGCGCTGTAGCAGATCATATCAGACGCAAGCTAAAGCAGTGCACTGTAGCATATCAGATCAGACAAGAGCTGTGAGCTGAAGCAGTGGAATCAGATCAGACGAGAGCTGTCAGCTGAAGCAGTACGCTGTAGCAGATCAGATCAAACAAGAGCTGTGAACTGAAGAAGTACACTGTATAAACAAAGAGCATAGTTCAGCAAAGAACAAAATCAGCTTAGGAACCTCGATCAGATTATAACATATCAGCTCAGGGAAGATCGGCTCAGGAAACAAGATCAGCTTAGAACAGATCAAGAGCAGATCACAAAAGTTAGAACAGAGCTGAAGACAGATCAGATTAGAGACACAGAGTCACTCAAAGGTCTAAACTGGTTCAGCACAGTGCAGATCACAGCAGAATAGCTCAAACAGCTCAGAGCTGTACAGAGAAGAACAAAACAGCTCGGAGCTGTACAAAGAAGGTCGAAGCAGATCAGAGCTATATCGTGCAGAACGAAACAGCTCAAAGCTGAGGAAAGAAAAACGAAACATATTAGAGCAGAATAGAGTGATAAGAACAAGAGCAGCTTAGAGAAGAAGCATAGAAACAGATCAGAGCAAAACGAAGAAGAAGCAAAGAGAAGATCAGAGGATCAGATCAGGGACTAGCTCAGAGGAATAACATAGAATATCAGGCCAGAGCTGGTCAAGCAAATTAAGTCAAATTGTACGAGAAATGAACTGTACAAGCAAGGACAAAGCAGCACTTTGCTCGAGCTAAAAGAGTCATTGAAATCCAAAAGAGGAAAGATCCTTTTTGTCAAAGCTGAAGATCAGGCTGTATGGCACAAGTTATAGCAAAATTGACTAAGAGATTTTTTTATGAGACAATCGAAGTTTTTCATTTCTGTGTAAAAAGCAACTGGGTTTTGCAGACAGAAGTCAACCCTCAAGAGAAGCATTTATTGGAACGTACCTTCGTTCTTGATAACAGAGGGGTGTGTCTACTAGCTCAATTAATGATCGTTTGAGAAGAAGGGAATAAATATATGATGAGCTAATTTTTGAAAAGGTTATTGTCCAAAAACGACCGACCTATAGACCGATGAACTGTACACAGAGCTCACCATCCTTAAACCAGTTTACACAAAGTGAACCACACGCTGCTTGTTGTTATCATCTTTCGGTGTCACATTTACAGTCGAAAACACTCTGTAGTATTAAGTTTTCATTGTATATAAAAAAAGAGTGTGTGAGAGCTTGCCAAGCTTAGGCAGCTTAGAGCGATCATTTCGTTTGTATTTTTACAGATTGAGTATCTGTAATATTTTGGTGTTTGCTAGGAGTTCTCACAGCTCGCAGACTATTGGATCAGGTTGTTACTGTTGGCGCAGCGGCGGATCCGGATCCCTCTCCCGGGGCGCAGCGGAAGAATTAAATAATTGGAGCCTGGTACGATCAATACACGGTGTCACATTTACAGTCGAAAACACTCTGTAGTATTAAGTTTTCATTGTATATTAAAAAAAGAGTGTGTGAGAGCTTGCCAAGCTTAGGCAGCTTAGAGCGATCATTTCGTTTGTAGTTTTTTACAGATTGAGTATCTGTAATATTTTGGTGTTTGCTAGGAGTTCTCACAGCTCGCAGACTATTGGATCAGGTTGTTACTGTTGGCGCAGCGGCGGATCCGGATCCCTCTCCCGGGGCGCAGCGGAAGAATTAAATAATTGGAGCCTGGTACGATCAATACACCTATATAATAATTAAACATGTTCATAGAATGTTTAGAATGTACCTTGCTGGCGTCTAGGTGCCTGGCGCCGACCAATTCCACGGGGAACAGCTACGGCCTCCTAATCCACGACCGGAATCTCAATTCCTTCCTTGGTTTGCACTAGAAAACCAACAAAGTTTTTTGGACGGAATCTCCTCGTCGGAATGGTCGGAATAAATTCCGAAGACGACGGTGGGAGGCGGGCGGTGGGCGACGGCGGCAGCGGGCGGCGACGACGACGAAGGCGGCGGCGAGGGAGGAGAGGAAGAGAGAAAATATTTGCTGAATATTTTCTGGTGTGTTTCAAATGAATACCCCAGGGCCCCTATTTATAGACTTTTCATGGGCTTAAACCAAGTTAATGGGCTTGGGTCGGGCCCAGGCCCAGGTGTACATTGGTTTCAAGTCCATCGCTGTGGCTTCATCATAATCCCGATCGACTATCAGATCGGACCGATCTACACAGTTTATAAAACTGAGCATTATGATGTGAAAACAATTTTTTGGACCACCTAATCCAAAATAGCAGTTAGGCCCCTATAAGTTTTAAGGATGGTCATACTAGTCCAAGCTTAAGGAAATCGCATTTCCACCCTATTTAATTTTAGGAAGTCACACTTCCATCCTTCCTCCTACTATACTCAACAAATTGAGCTTAATTTCCGTATGGGAATTGAGAGACCAGTACTTGTGTGACCCTCAATGGTTCAGGGATACAGCTAGCCGTGGGCTCACAACATTTGTGACTCCGAAACCATATTTTCGGACTAACCCATCAGATCATGGTAAAGCGTCTAGCAATATCGCCCCATGATCCCCTAGGTATCGCTGATAGTGTCTGCAAGAACCAGTCGGTCATGGTTAGGGTACAGTACGATTTTTTCAACTCAAATATCCCGATCAGATCAACGACCATTGGTAAATCGAGAGTCTCTAGATGTCGGGCCTCGTGCTCAACTCAGAGTTAAACCACGCAAAACAATAGCGGAAGCATACAAAAGTGGCTTAAAATTTTCGCTTTGGCCTGACGCTTAAAACATATAATTTAAATACAACAATACTTAAAGTATCCCAATTTAACAACACAATTCAGTACAACAGTACAGCATTAAAACACATATCAAGTACCAAACAACATCTACTACAAAGCACAGGACAACCCCCGGCTATCAGTACTGATACATAATATGCTATACGCTAACTGGGACACTCTAACCAGCTCCTGGGGCACCTCCAGCTAGGTCTACTCCACGACCCGCAGAGAAACCATGGTAACCTGAAAACACATACAGGAAAACAATACCAACCCCAGAGGGACATGGGGCCAAACCCCAGTACGGAGAGCAACTGAAAACAGCAGTTAGATAGCAACAGATAGAATGCAAATGCTATGCATGAGATCAAGGCTACAACCGAACACAGGGAGCCAAAGGATTCCAAGGACAGTTCAACCACGGAAATCTGAACAAAAGACAGTGGCCACAATGTGTGTGAGTATATGGGAGCTACCCACTCGTCTCAGCACACGGTACCAGGTGCATTATCAATGCTAAACCTGTTGTTGCCCAACACATGATATGTGGGCGCTACCCACTCCGCTCACGGTGGCTAACAGTCCCATCAGGGAGATGAGGGACGGGAGTTACCCGCGCGCCTCTACAAGCACCCTGGCACGCTCAAATCAGCAAGCAAGATACGGCTACAAGAGATCTAAAACAACATGGAACAGATGCGTGTATGCAGTGCAACACAATGCAACAGATAACAAGACAATATACACAGCATCACAAAACAGCAAGCACAAGCACATATCCATGCCAAATCTCAACGTGTAACAAGCTCACATCCGTACCTCAAGTATCTGTGCAACAATTACTACAATCAGGGTCCGAGCAAAACAGATCCACCACCTGCTAAGCCAAACACAAGCAACTACTCAAGGATCGAAGCACAGAAAAGAAACAATTGGGAGCTACGAAATCGACCAGCGCTATACTACCCCTCTAACTCAACAGAGAGCTCTAAACAAACACAAAGTAGGGTCTGAACACTTACCCCAACAAGCTAGGAGATAAATCTGATGCTTATGCTAACAGACTACAGAAGGGAGATGTCTTCGCACACCTCACCATCTTCAAGAAAACGTTCAAGAGCAACGTCAAACGAAGCGTCCTAGTAAGAGGAGTCCAACGCTACCACTCTTACTTCAATTGGAGCTGTCTACCATCGGCAATCGAAGAAGATAAGGTTCGGTGAATAGTAGCTAGGGTATCGCGACAGAGTTTGCTATCGGGAAATATTCTAAGTGTCGGGAACAATAATAGAGAACTAAGGCTAAGCTCCCTATTTAAATCTCACTGCTGAAAGAAACTGGGAACAGATCCACCGATAACTTAAGCGATCACAGCTGATATTCCCTCTCGCAACCAGATCTCACAACAGATCTAACTCTACGCTAGAACAGCGATCACTTAAACCAAACGACGTCGCAGAGAGTTACTATCGCAACTGGACACGTCACCCGCTACTCACTGCTGAACAACTAACCAACATTTAATAGCATCGCAACATCAGATCTCTCACACAGCAGAAGCTAACGCAACTCACAGCTGAGTCTTCTTCGCTAATCCAAACGCTGTCGTTCCAACTAATCCAAATGACGACGTACTAACACCCGCTACTGAAGACATGCTAGGAGACATCTGAATGCCCTCGATATCAGCTTTCTCCTCAAAACTGAAAACCAACAATCCAGCGACAACTGCTCACATCACCACTGCTGAACACTAGCACCCAGCGATGACCCGCGCTAACTTCTGATCGCTAAATTCAATTCCTCAACTCTCCAGAATTGTTCTAAGGACTAAAACAAAGCCCGATAGCTTCTCCAAGCATATCGACTAAAAGCTGATCTCAATAAAACCCGATTAATTAACTCAATTAATCTCATCAGCTTTTGGGTCTCACATCTTCTCTCCCCCACTAAAACAGGATTTCGCACGCTGCATCTTCTCTTCCAGTTCCCAAGTAGCTTCCTCTCTACCATGTTTGCTCCACTGAACCATCACCAAGGGAATGGTATTATTCCTCAGCTGTTTCTCTTTCTATCCAAGATCTGCAAGGGATACTCAACGTATCTTAAAGTCTGATCTAACTCAACCTCATCAGTCCTCAACACATGCGAGGGATCTGGCTCATACTTCCTCAACATCGAAAAATGAAACACATCATGTAAGGAAGACAAATCTTGTGGAAACAGCAAACAATATGCCAAAGGGCCAATCCTCTCAGCTATCTCATAGGGACCAACATAACGAGGAGCTAACTTTCCCTTCAGACCAAATCTCATAACACTGTGGAAAGGAGAAACCTTAAGGAAAACTAGATCACCAACCTCGAATTCTAAAGGCCTACGCCTTTTATTCGCATAACTAGCTTGGCGATCTTGTGCAGCTTTCATTCTCTGGCGAATCAAATCCACTTGATCTCGCACCTGCTGCACAAACTCTGGAAAAGACAGCTGCTTCTCCCCCACTTCTTCCCAACATATAGGCGATCTGCACTTCCTGCCATAGAAAGCCTCAAATGGTGCCATTCCAATCGTGACCTGATAGCTGTTATTGTAGGAAAATTCCACCAAAGACAACGAGTCTTTCCAGCTACCACTAAAGTCCATCACAACAGCTCTCAACATATCCTCCAAATTTTGGATAGTCCTCTCTGATTGGCCATATGTATGGGGGTGATACGCTGTACTCATAGCCAATCTAGTCCCCAAAGCTGTTTGCAAACTCTTCCAAAACCTGAACCTTGGATCACGATCTGAAACAATCGAAACTGGCACACCATGCAAACGCACCACGAAATCTATGTACAGCTTCGCCATCTTCTTCAAACAATAAGTCATGTTGTAGGGAATGAAGTGCGCAGACTTCGACAATCTGTCTACAACAACCCAAACCGCATCACAACCTCTGCTGGAATGAGGCAAATGCATGACAAAATCCATAGCTATGTGCTCCCAATTCCATTGGGGCACCTCTAAGCTTTGCAACAAACCACCAGGTCTCATCCTCTCTGCCTTGACTTGCTGACAATTCAAACAACGGGCTACAAACTCAGCAACATCACTCTTAAAACCTGCCCACCAGTAATGCTGCTTCAAGGCATGATACATCTTCCTTGCACCAGGATGGACACTCTATCTACTGCAATGCGCTTCTCGCAAGATTTCTTCCTTAAGATCAACCAGATTTGACACAACCAGCCTGCCACGAAACCTCAAGCAACCATCAGAAGAGACATAATAGTCTTCCAACTATCCAGCCCTCACCTTCAGCTTCAACTCATGGATAGATGGGTCAGTCCTCTGAGCTACTCTAATGCTAGCTTCTGTGGCTCAACTTGAAAAGAAGACACCACAACATAATCCTCAGCTGGGTAGTATCGCCAACCAGTAGTGCTTAGATGCTCATGGACCTTCGAAATCTGCATCGAAGCCAGCATCGCCACTTGAGCCTTCTTGATCAACGCATCAGCAACTACATTCACTTTCCCAGGCTGATACTTGATCTCGCAATAAAAATCCTTCAGCAGCTCCATCCATCTACACTGTCTCATGTTCAAATTTGATTGAGAAAACAAATACTGAAGACTCTTGTGGTCAGAGTACACCATAAACTGCTCACCATACAGGTAGTGACGCCATATCTTCAAAGCAAAAATCAATGCTGCTAACTCCAAATCATGAACTGGGTAACGAGTCTCATGCGGTTTCAACAGACGAGTGGCATACGCAATGACTCGACCATTCTGCATCAACACACAACCCAATCCATTCAAGGAAGCATCTGCACAAACAACAAAACCTCCTGAACCACACGGCAGAGCTAACACAGGCGCAGTAGTTAGCTTCTCCTTGAGCAAAAGAAAACTATTCTCACATTGCTCAGTCCACACAAACCTCTTGTATTTCTGAGTCAACTGCGTCATTGCCTTAGCTATACTAGAGAATCCCTCTATAAACCGCCGATAATAGCTAGCCAAACCCAAGAAACTACGAATCTCAGCAACATTCTTGGGACGCTCCCAGTTCAGAACAGCCTCAACCTTACTGGGATCCACAGAAATACCATCGAAAGAAATTACATGACCTAGAAACACAACTCGGTCTAACCAAAACTCTC
The DNA here is from genome assembly GCA_001598015.1 of Dorcoceras hygrometricum. NCBI lineage: Eukaryota > Viridiplantae > Streptophyta > Magnoliopsida > Lamiales > Gesneriaceae > Dorcoceras > Dorcoceras hygrometricum. Next base: position 9,491 of record KV004016.1, on the reverse strand, counting down.
TCTTGGAGAACTTATCATACAGCTGCGAGTCTCGAAGCTTCTGAAGAACCAACTTCAAATGCTCTTTGTGCTGCAACGGAGTCTTAGAGTACAGCAAAATGTCATCGATAAACACAATCACAAACTGATCGATGAACTCTCTAAAGACTCTATTCATCAAATCCATGAAACTGCGGGAGCATTCGTAAAACCGAAAGGCATAACTAGAAATTCGTAATGCCCATACCTTGTACGAAACACAGTCTTCTCAACATCCTGCTCACGGATGCCCAACTGATGATACCCAGAACGTAGATCGATCTTCGAAAACACAGCCGAACCCTGAAGCTGATCAAACAAGTCATCGATCGTCGGAAAAGGGTACTTATTCTTCACCGTCGCCTTATTCATGTTGGGAACCGCGGCGGATCCGGATCACGCCTCCCGGCGAGGCAGCGGAAGAAAAAAAATTTGGCCGGGAGACGATCAATACAATTCAAACAATAACACTACATGACATTCATAGGGTGTTTAGATGACTACCTTGCTGGCAACTCGTGCCTGGCTCCAATCGGAATTACAAGAACACCGGCTCTTCACGGTAGGCGGCGGTAGATCCGTCAATCAGGTCCACGACCGGATGCGAGACTCCTTCGTCAGCCTGCACTAGAAGGCCTGACGAGATCGGCGCGGACGGATTCTCCTCGAAAGATTGGCCGGAACAAATTTCGGCGAAGCGGCGGCTGCGGCGGCGGCGGCGGCGAGGCTTTTGGAGGAGGGGAGAGACGGCGCTTAGAGCTAGGTTTAGGGTTAGGTTGTGTATGTATTGTATAATGAAGCTTAAGTCTAATTAAATAGACTTAGTCATAGTCTTGGACCTGCCCAACGGGCCCGGGTCCAACGGATGAACATTCCGTTCATCCTTATCACCGTGAGTTCATCTTAACTTCGATCGCCGATCAGATCGGACCGATCGACTCAGTTTCAAAAACTGAATACTATGATCTGAAAAACCATTTTTCATAACCCCAGTGCAAAATGACCGTTTTGCCCCTCAACAGCGGGAAATCACGATTTGACCCCTGTTGACTTTTAGGAAGTCGCACTCCTCAAAATCCTCTTCGTATGCTCAACACATTGAGCTCAGTATCCGTGCGGGAATCTCGAATCCAGTACTTGTGTGACCCTCAATGGTTCAGGGATACAGCTAGCCGTGGGCCCACAACCATTGTGGCTCCGAAATCACAATT
>KV004015.1:28462-47086 GCA_001598015.1 Dorcoceras hygrometricum | reverse complement strand
TTAGCCAAGGTGCAACTTTATTTCCTTATAATGTGACAGCGCAGAGTGCACCTATTATGTGCGTTAGGGTTGGGCTGTTAGGCCCATGAGTCAGGGGAGGTGCGTGTCTAACTGCTGGTGCTGTCTCAATTCCCTTAGAGATCAGTCTTACCCTTCCCCTACCGTCGGTCCTATCCCCAGCAGAGATAGTATTACCCGTTAAGATCTGGCATCACACTTTTACAACCCACATGGCCAACCAGATCAAGCGGCGCAACGTAGCAGCTTGACGTACGAGAACTTCCCAGGAGGTCACCCATCCCAGTATTTTCTCACCCTTGCACACTTAACTCAACAGTATGGGTGACCCAAAACCACCACAATACTATTATGAGAGATTACTATATGTTAGAGAATAAAATAAAACTCACAGAATGGTAGAAGCGGCTGGCGAGAACTGTCTCAGACTGGAAGAAGTGTTTATCTCAAGAACCATGCTCTGATACCAATTGTAGAGGGCTGATTTTTTTTCTAACTTAATTTAATAAGTTTGGAGTTCGAATTGAAAGAATCTAAAAGTTGTATGCGGATTTAAAATAAAGAACATACAAATTTCTGGATTAATTGCGAAAAATAGAACTTTCATTCTTAGAACTTGGAAACAAATCTGATCATATAAAACTGGGCGGAAATTCATACTACAATGGAAAGTACAAATTCTGTTCATATTACATTAAAACAAGAAATCGATAATCTGTTATGTTTCGAAAGCTTATAATTATATCTCTGTAAAACAAAACAGAAGAGACTGAAAACTGAACGGAAACTGATGTCAATGATAAACACCTCCGATCTGTTCCAGCTCACACCATCCAGCTCCTTACTGTTCATCACCTGCACTCAAGAAAACTAGTGAGCCTAGGGGCCCGCAAGTAAATCTGAAATAACAAATACAGGCAATGCAATCATAACAATATCTTAATCTATACTGTAGCTCAAATCTAAATAAATGTGTATACTGAATACGTTAATCTAGAAATCTGTTAACTGAGGAAAGCTTGAAAAGCTGAACAATATAAACTGTTAATCTGGAAAACCTGAAAGCACTACTGCACATGATTGTAAACATTTATTTGCTTTTAAAAGGAAAGATCTTATCTTTTCTCAGAGTCGTGATTAAAATCACCCTGTGCTCTGTTCTTTTCTTTTAATCGAAATATGGGTTAGACACCTGTACAGTGGTCACGGTCGTTTGATCAAACTGTCATCTGATATTAGGTCTGGGGAAATAAATCCCAACTATTCTACGAAAGGGATTATAGTTGCTAACCATAATCCTGTCCCTTTTAATTTGAAGGGGCACACTGGTTCGTCAGCCAGCGTCCTCACCCTTCCTATGGAGACCATCTGTTCCTATGCCAAAATCTCTTTGAAACTCTCTACAAAACTTTCTATTCTTTCTTTTCTGAAACTGGCTTTTCTTTCTTTTCTTGATCTGAAATAGAACCTCATTTCTGTCAGTAAACTCACTCGTGATTGTCATTGTCGTGCTAATTTCTCATCTGGTTCATGTCTTTTTCAGGACCACCTGAGCGCTTGCCGCTTTACCAAAAGCTATAGCTGGTGGTAATGGTGCAACTCCAATCTTTTAAACCGTATAGCAACACAAGCGCCACGTTTCGATCGCTCTACCTAGCAGGGGTAATTATTGCACCTCAACAAGCTCCCTTTCAATAATTGCACTCCTTGCAATCAATAGGAATTGAACCCGTGACCTTGGCTCTGATACCAATTGTTGGACCGAGCGCTTGCCGCTTTACCAAAAGCTATAGCTGGTGGTAACGGTGCAACTCCAATCTTTTAAACCGTATAGCAACACAAGCGCCACGTTTCGATCGCTCTACCTAGCAGGGGCAATTATTGCACCTCAACATCGATGGTCAACCGAGGTCAACTTAGATTTGGAATACAATTCAGATCTCAACATAAAACACTTCTGAAAGGAAAAACAAGTCGCGAACACGACATCCGTCCTGGGAAAGGAACAGTTCACGAACTATAAACAGTATCAGGAAAATAATCAGATTCGAACTTAGCTTGAATTATCGAAACTTAGAAAGTTTTCTCAATCCAAAGGAATTGAAAATATCTAAAGAAAACTCCAGAAACAAGAATGACGAACCTACTTGTAAGCTACTGACAGAATCACGCAAGCTTCTCGCGAGCAACTTTGAAGAAAATCCCAGAAATCTCAAGAAGAAACAAGAACGAATATCTTTAAACATTTTCTAACAAATTTTCTGAATCATAACTCAGCAAACTCATACTTTCTTTGTAAAACAACACAATTTCTTTCTGTGTTTCGAAGAACATAAAACTCAGTTCTGAAACCAGTAAGACTCATACAAAAATGCAGTTGAAACAATATATGCTTTCAAGAGTATAGCAAGAAATAGAGTTTACTTGCCTTAATATGTGACAACAATTAAAACGAGTTTATCTGGCCTGAATCAACACAACCGGATTACTTCCTGTGAAAATTATTGAAAGCTTTTGTTCTGTTTTCTTGCAGAGAGCACCGCTTATGAAATGTAGTATTTGAGAATGAAGTATAAATGAAGTGTTTCGATCGCTTTTATATCAAATCTGAAATCAAATAATAGAATGCGTTTTCTTTCAAAAGTGCTGAAAGTATTTAAAAGTGCTACTCTATTTTAAAAGCAACTAAAGATGAAATCCGAACTATTTTTATTTGAAAGGGAAATAAATCGGTTTATGTGGACCGACTGGACAGCTCTTGCAACCGTGCCTCAAATCTGAAAATCAAACATATGAAAGTTGATTTACGCTATTATTTCAAATAGATCTCTCAACTCTTAAAACTTTCTAATTGTGGATTTTAATGTTTCTGGGCGTTACAAAACAGCTTAGAGCAAAGTCAGCTCTTAGAACAATTCATATCCCGCATTCAGCTTTCAGCTCTCAGCTTTCGCAATTTTCAGATTAGAGTTTCAGATTGACAAGTCTACAAACCACGGTCCAGAGCTTATCAGAAGAGCCAATATACAACTTGGACGAAAATTTATGAGGATCGATTCGAAGTGGACCTCTGGATTTGTATTCATGCTCAATGGTGGTACTGTCTCTTGGAAGAGTTCCAAACAAGACACCATCGTGGATTCAACCACTGAGGCTGAGTACATCGCAGCATCAGCTGCTGCTAAAGAGGAGTTTTGGATAAGGAATTTTGTCCAAGAGTTGGGCGTAATACCTGAAGGAGTTGGTCCAGTCCCGGTATACAGTGACAACACAGGTGCCGTTGCGCAAGCAAAGGAACCTAGGTCTCACCAAAGATCCAAATATATACTGAGGAAATACCACATAATCCAGGATATTGTGGCTAGATGTGACATAGCAGTTGAGAGAGTCGCCTCTGCAGACAACATTGCTGATCCACTTACGAAGCCCTTGCCAGGTCCGTTGTTTGAACAACATCGTGAAGCAATGGGGCTACGCAATATGAGTAGTTGGCTTTAAATCAAGTGGGAGATTGTTAGAGTAGGTGCCCAACTAGCCAACTTGTGGCGTGTGGGCTTTTGATGACTCTTTGTGTAAAACAATCTTTGTTTATGAAATTCACATTTTATATATGGCATTCTTTATCATCATTATTTTATAATGTTAACAATCGTGTTGGATAAAGACCTAGAATGCACCATAGTGTATGTTAGATGTGATAGTGGATATTATGGCTATCCTGAAACACATGTAATAGTCACTGTGTATTTTGAACTTGTTCCTAGTCGATTGGGCCATCAAAATGAGGATAAGGCCGCCCGAGTTTGAGACTAGCATCTGCGATGTGAAGTACCACATTTCATTGGTAGGGAACATTGTGATGTTCTGAGCATGCATATGGATGGTTTGCCTGGCGAACTATCGAGCTACCCTCGTTCGGATTTTCCAAGTGGTTACCATTTGTCGAGTGGAGAGTCCGAGGTCTTGGTTGTATGGATTAGTCCTTACTACTAGAAACATCATTGAGACTCTACATGATTAGTCGCCTCACTTTGACTCGTTTACCGACTTCGTGAGGGTCATCAGGTGTCGAGATTGGGTGAGGTCACGAAGCATGTGGGATTCGATGTCTTGTTGTCGAGGATTCACCGCTCGCCCTAGTGCATGGATATCCTATGCTATCTGAGGAGATAATAGTGTGACAAATCTCTGGCCAGAGTACTCTTGTGCTTCATTGTAAATGAGTTTACCTGGTAGCACTCGCAATGTCGCTATTCTGATCTCCAAGATGTATGCATGACTATCGAATCTCTACCGGCTCTCGATTTACCAATGTTCGTTGATTCGATCGGGATATATGAGTTGAAAGGACCGTACTATACGCTAACCATGACAGACTGGTTCTTGCAGGCACTATCAGTGATACCTAGGGGATCATGGGGCGATCAGAAAAATATGTTTTCTGATTCACAATGAGTTGTGAGCCCACGGCTAGCTGTATCCCTGAACCATTGAGGGTCACACAGTGTAATGGTTTACCAATTCCCGTGCAGAAAATGATATGGTACTCAAAGTGTTTAGTATAATAGGAGGAAGGTTGGGAGCATGACTTCCCAAAAGTAGCTAAAGGAGTAGGACTTCCATATTTAGCTAATGAGAGTAAACCTGTCATATATAGATTTAGTGGTCCGAAAATTTGATTTTACAACATAATGATCAGTTTTGTAAACTGAGCACATCGATGATATCTGATCATCGATCGGGATTATGATGAGACCACAATCGAGGGAGTCGAAACGAATATTCACTGTTCGAGTTGAACCAAATGTTCACAGTTCGAGTTGAACCGAATGTTCACATTTCGAGTTGAACCGAATGTTCACAGTTCGAGTTGAACCGAATGTTCACCGTTATACTTGAAACGAATGTTCACAGTTTTTTTTACATCAAAATGTTTCCCTCAATCTATAAATATGGCATGAAGGGAGAAAGAAAAACACACAACAAAAGCTATTCAGCAAATTCTCCCCCTCTCCTCCTCTCCTCCTCTCCATCCTCCCGCCGCCGTCGCCATCGCACTTCGCTGCGATCGTCCTGTCGAGGAGATTCTGCTCGCGAAATCTTCCTTGGGGTTCTAGTGCACTCCAACGAAGGAATTGGAAAACTGGTCGGTGGACCGGATTAGGAGCAACCAAGTGGATCTGATTAGGAGCAACCAAAGAAGTGCTATTTTCATTTGAGAAATGTCGGATCCAGGTGCCTAGTCACCAGACAGGTATATTCTAAACATCCTATGAATGTTTGAATTATTATATAGGTGTATTGACCGTTCCCGGGCTACTAAATTTTTAAATCTTTCGCTGCGCCCCGGGAGCGGGATCCGGATCCGCCGCTGCTCCAACAGTAAATAGTTACACAAGGTTATGCTGCTAGACTAGTTGTTCTTACAATCCAATCTAATTTGAAGGATCGGACTACAGATAGTCAGATGAGGGGCGATAAACTGCTTAAATGGAAGCAGCAAGATGAAGAAATAGGTGGAATCTTTATACTATAGTAGAAGGAATTGTGAAATACCAGGACAGGTTGTGGGTACCGCGAGTTGATAACTTGCGCAATGAGGTTATGAATGAAGCCCATAACACTTCGTATTCAATTCACCCAGGAGGAACGAAGATGTATAAAGATTTACGACAACTTTTTTGTTGGCCAGGGATGAAGCGATATATTTCCAGTTTTGTTTCTGAGTGTTTAACATGCCAACAAGTAAAAGCAGAGCATCAAAGACCAGCTGGGATGTTAAAACCACTCCCTATACCAGTGTGGAAATGGGATAATATAGCGATGGATTTTGTAGTAGGTTTACCAAAGACACTCCATGGATTTAACTCTATTTGGGTTACTATCGATAGATTAACTAAGTCAGCTCACTTCTTACCAGTAAAGATGACATATGATATGAATAAGTATGCTGAGCTGTATGTGAAAGAAATAGTGAAACTCCATGGTATTCCAAGCTCTATAGTATCAGATCGCGATCCCAGATTTACTTCTATGTTTTGGAAAAGCTTACATAAAGCCATGGGAACTAAGTTAACCTTTAGTACAGCTTTCCATCCACAAACTGATGGACAATCAGAAAGAGTGATTCAAACACTAGAAGATTTGCTTCATGCGTGTACTCTAGACTTTGCAGAAAGCTGGGATTCTAAATTGCCCTTAGTTGAGTTCACATATAACAATAGTTACCAGGCTTATATAGAAATGACACCTTACGAAGCACTGTATGGCAGAAAAATGTAGGTCACCGATACATTGGGATGATATAGGTGAAAGATCAGAGATAAGACCTGATATTATAGAACAGACTTCAGAAGCTATCAAAAGAATACGTGATCGAATGAAAACAGCACAGAGTATACAAAAGAGCTATGCTGATAACCATCGCCGAGAACTTAATTTTGAAGTAGGAGATCATGTGTTTTTGAAAGTAGCACCTGTGAAAGGTGTAATGAGATTTGGGCGAAAAGGCAAGCCGAGTCCCAGATTTATTGGACAATTTGAGATATTGGAAAGAATCGGGACTTTAACTTATCGTCTAGCGTTACCTCCTCAGTTGTCAGCAGTTCACAATGTATTCCATATATCAGTTCTCAGGAAATACATTTCGAATTCTTCACATGTATTAAGACATGAGCCTATCCAGCTTGCATCAAATTTGACTTACGAAGAAGCTCCAGTGAAGATTATTTCGAGAGAGAATCGTAAGTTAAGAAATAGAATTATCCCTATGATTAAGGTTCAGTGGGCAAATCACTCAGAAAGGGAAGCAACCTGGGAAGCTGAAGCTGGCATGCGAAATAGCTATCCAGATCCGTTTAAGTAAGTAAATTTCGAGGACGAAATTTCTTTAAAGAGGATAGAATTGTAAACGCCCAGAAACATTTAAATCCACAATTAGAAAGTTTTAAGAGTTGAGAGATCTATTTGAAATAATAGCGTAAATCAACTTGCATATGTTTGATTTCAGATTTGAGGCACGGTTGCAAGAGTTGTCCAGTCGGTCCACATAAACCGATTTATTTCCCTTTCAAATAAAAATAGTTCGGATTTCATCTTTAGTTGCTTTTAAAATAGAGTAGCACTTTTAAATACTTTTAGCACTTTTGAAAGAAAACGCATTCTATTATTTGATTTCAGATTTGATATAAAAGCGATCGAAACACTTCATTTATACTTCATTCTCAAATACTACAGTTCAGAAGCGGTGCTCTCTGCAAGAAAGCTGTGAACACCCGAACCCACGGGGTCACGGATTTGGGGTAAATTAAAATATGAAATAAAAACAAGGGCTAAACGCAATTCGTTATAAGCTATATTTGTTATAACATGGAAAAATTTCGAAACACTTTACAAAACAGACATACACACATTCGGCGCCAAGTACTGAAATTTTGCGGAAACAGATTTCATATTTATATACTGCAAATGCGATAGTACAACATCTGAAATTTTATATGAATTTAATACTGTTGCAATAGATCTAATACATATGTCTAAGATAAAAGACAATAACATTTAAGATACGGAAAAAGCTGTCCATAGATAAACACTTCACCACCCAGCTGTCTCAGCTTCCACCTTCCGCTTGCCCCCTTACTGTCTCACCTGCACCATTTTAAAAGCTAATGAGCCTAACAGCAAGTAAAATCTGAGTAATAACAAAATCATTTAACGCAGGCAGACATCTGAAAATTTACATAACTGAGTTTAAAGGAACTTCATTTAAACATAAACATTCTTTCGTAAACTTTCTTAAACTTTCTTTCGTAACTTGGTTGCGGGGACAATAACCCAGATCCCTTCATTTAATTTCTTAAACTTTATGATTTATGGCTTATAAGCTCTCCTTAGGTCCGTTGTGCACTTGATCAAATGACTTCTGATATCAGTTCTAGCATATAGCTCATTGTGAAAGGGCAATCGACACTCTCGACGACTGCTCACCCTTCCTTTATGAAAGGGCAACTGACATCTGGACCGTCTGTTATCTATGCCATAAATCCTTAAAATAAACTTCCGTTCCTTAAACTCTTGTCTTTCTTTGAAATCTTACTGGGTTCGCTTCTTTTAAAACTTGCTTCCCATTTTAAAACTTACTGAGTATCAGATTTGACTACTGGAAAATGATCGCTGAAATGCGAACAGATTTCTCTAAAGGAAACTATACTGGAAAGCAAAACAGATCTCGCTTGTGAAAAATACATAACCAACGTTAAAACAGATGTCGTTGGTCAACTCAGATGTCAACGCAGGAATAGTGTTTGAAAAGAAACAGTTGTCTGATTATAGAATAGTAAAACTAGCGTGAAACAGATGTCCAACAGAATAGTGTTTAGGAGTGAAACAACTGCGATTTAGTCAACTCAGATGTCAATGCAACTAAGTTGTTCAACTCAGATGTCAATGTATAAACGTAAGCAACTCAGCAGTGAATTATTTAATACTATGAAATCTGACACAGATGTCCAACAGAATAGTGTTTAGGAGTGAAACAACTGCGATTTAGTCAACTCAGATGTCAATGCAACTAAGTTGTTCAACTCAGATGTCAATGTATAAACGTAAGCAACTCAGCAGTGAATTATTTAATACTATGAAATCTGACAAAAATCTGATGTGTAGCAAAAACACTCGCTGAAATGAAAACTGCTGATTTAAACACAAAATTTAGTCACTAACATAGGAACTAAAATCTGACTAAGAATTTGGTGCTGCAACATCGCGAACGACATCTACGATACCGGTTTTGCCTATCAAACCAGACTTAGCTTCTGATTCGACTAGCATCATCGATTACATAGAGTCAAGTTCAGATGTTACCATTCACCAGAAAGAAGAACATTCATAAACATACGTGACTCAAATCTGAACTCCTCAGTACTTTTAAACATCCTTAAAGTTCTTAAAACATTCTGAAAAACTTTGGAAGCAGAAGACATAACTTTGAACCCAATCTTTCTTTTCTTTAAACATTCATAAAACTTCTTTGAACATAAACTTAAACATAACTTGAACATACAGGCAAGCAGATCCATAAAATGAGAAAATCAATATATGCTTCAAATGGTGTAGCAAAGGATCAGCTTTTACTTGCCTTTGAACCAAGCTTTACAACGGCAGTTACTTCCGGCAGATTTCCTCCTCCTCAAGCAAACACAACGAGCTTCTTTGGAAATATTTGAGAGAACACAAAGGAATTTTCTTTCTGTAAATGAAATTAATCTTTTCCTTCAAAACAGGTATTTGTATGGGAGGGATTAGTGGCAAGTGAGGTGTATTCCTCAAGCATGACACACCTTACCTAAAGTTATGAATTTGAGTAAAATTTCCCTCTCAATATTTTAATTTGAAAATCTACCAAACCCTTTTAAAAAGAAATCATTTCGTTCTCCTAAAAAAATCATTTTCAACAGATTTCTAAAATTTGCTCGTGTATTGCGCTTGAAGTGACATATTGTGCTTGGAGTGACATCTGCTGGAACTTGCTGCGTTGTGCCTCACTTCTGAAATTAATAAAATCAGCTTTCATAATATAGCTTAGGCTAACATTTAAATTGTCATTTTGACCCTTGAAATAAATAAGATTCAAACATGTGGTCCTACGGATTTTGGGGCGTTACAAAAACCGAACAAAAGCTTTCAAAACTTTTATAGGAAGTGACGATTGTGTTGATTCAGGCCAGATAAACTCGTAGTAATTGTTGTCGCAGTTTAAGGCAAGTAAACTCTGTTTCTTGCTACACTTTTGAAAGCATATATTGTTTCAACTGCATGTTTGTATGAGTTTTACAGGTTTCAGAACTGAGTTTTAATGTTGTTCGAAACACAGAAAAATATTGTGTTGTTTTACAAAGAAAGTATGAGTTTGCTGAGTTTTGATTCAGAAAATTTGTTAGAAAATGTTTAAAGATATTCGTTCTTGTTTTTCCTGAGATTTCTGGGATTTTCTTCAAAGTTGCTCGCAAGAAGCTTGCGTGATTTCTGTCAGTAGCTTACATGTAGTTTCGTCATTCTTGTTTCTGGAGTTTTCTTTAGATATTTTCAATTATTTTGGATTGAGGAAACTTTCTAAGTTTTGATAATTCAAGCTAAGTTCGAAATCTGATTCTTTTCCTGAAACTGTTTATAGTTCGTGAACTGTTCCTTTCTCAGAACGGATGTCGTGTTCGCGACTTGTTTTTCCTTTCAGAATTATTTTATGTTGAGATCTGAATTGTATTCCAAATCTGAGTTGACCTTGGTTGACCATAAAAATCTGAACTGTTCATTTAAGTCATTGACTTTTTCAAATCTGAGTTGACCAAACAGTCCAGATTTGGGTTTCTACCAGAAGTTGGTACGCTTGCATATTGTTCATAAATCAAAGCTGATTTCAGTCTTCTTCTTCAATTGAAATTCTTTGAATTCCCAAATAGTTTCCGAACATCAAAAAGGGTTTTAAAACAGCAAACCATACTTGACAGAGATCTGTTTCAGATCAAGAAAAGAAAGAAAAGACAGTTTCAGAAAAAGAAAGAATAGAAAGTTTTATAGAATGTTTTAAAGAGATTTTGGCATAGGCAACAGATGGTCTCCATAGGAAGGGTGAGGACGCTGGCTGACGAACCAGTGTGCCCCTTAAAATTGAAAGGTATGGGATTACGGTTAGCAACTATAATCCCTTTCGTAGAATAGTTGGGATTTATTTCCCCAGACCTGATATCAGATGACAATTTGATCAAACGACCGTAACCACTGTACAGGTGTCTAACCCATATTTCGATTGAAATAAAAGAACAGAGCACGGGGTGATTTTAATCACGACTCTGAGAAAAGATTTAAGATCTTTCCTTTTAAAAGCAAATAAATGTTTACAATCATGTGCAGTAGTGCTTTCAGGTTTTCCAGATTAACAGTTTATATTGTTCAGTTTTTCAAGCTTTCCTCAGTTAACAGATTTCTAGATTAACGTATTCAGTATACACATTTACTCAGATTTGAGCTACAATATAGATAAGATATTGTTATGATTGCATTGCCTGTATTTGTTATTTCAGATTTACTTGCTGGGCCTCTAGGCTTACTAGGTTTCTGTTAAGATAAAATTTATAGTTTTGGTGATAACAAAAATAAGACAAGAATTTGAATTAACGATGACATTCGAAGCAATCAGATTTTGTGGATTTCAGATATGTTTTCGGGTTACAGTTTTGATCAGATTCGGGTTCTAAAACAGTTGGGTTATCGGGTCAGGTTATTCAATCTATCGGGTCAGATTTCTACTGTTGAAAGTTCTCTAGGATGAATCATGATATCTGCCAACAGATTTTGTTATTCTATCAGCGATGATATCTGCCAACAGATTTTGTTATTCTATCAGCGATGATATTTGCCAACAGATTTTGTTATTCTATCAGCGATGATATTTGCCAACAGACTTTGTTATTCTATCAGCGATGATATCTGCCAACAGACTTTGCTATTCTATCAGCGATGATATCTGCCAACAGACTTTGTTATTCAAACAGCGATGGTATATGTCAACAGAGACCGTAACAGTGTGTCTAATAGATAACAGGGATGGTTGCTGTAAACAGAAAGGTTCGCATTTTGGTAATCAGATATTGCAAGAAGTCAGATACTTTTAACTGTGACAGCTATGTATTCGAACAGCGATGGGCTATTCAATCGTCTTCGAGAAAGAAATATCTAATAAATGGAAAATGTTCAGGCACTAACGACAAATCAATTCAAACGGGATCACGACTCAAATTGGAGAGAATCAATGGTCTCGATCATATCGTACAATTTCCTTGAATTAAGGAGACAAGATCGGTACTATTTTGGGTAAATAGTACACAGTATACAGAGGACGTTTTACGGAGTTTGCAGAAATATGGAAAACGAAATTTGTCTCTGACGAAGCGCAATTTGCCTTAGTGGAGCAGTATATACCGTAATCGTGTTTTGTTGAAGATTTACAGAGAAAATAGCTTTTTATGACCATTGAGAGCAAAGGGTATAAATAGCAGAAATTTGAATTGAAGAAGCTCTCCATCACTCTCGACTCTTCGTCCAAGTCATTTACTGTCTCCATCATTCTCGAGCTTACACTCTGTCGAAGTTATCTATCAAAAGCTCACAAACTCGAAGAACACAAGTGTTGATTTTCACAGACATTACCTTCGAGTCATCTTCTGGTTCACCTGTTGAATCGCGTTTCTTTGTTTAGAAACCAGAATATTTACAATCTCAATAGATCTGTATTCACTGTTACTATTCTAGTTTGAGTCTGTAACAAACGTGCCACACAAAGGCCGTTTGAAAAGAAAATACAGGTGTTGTAAACAGCAGCTGCGTCTGCTTGGTGAAGTTGTGCTGCTAGGAGTTCACGTTAAGTGCTGCTTGCGTGACTGGGTGTTTGAAAAAGGCCTGTAACCATCAAATCTTCTAGTGGAACCTTCCTGAAAAAGAATAAGGGGAGACGTAGGATATTAATATCCGAACTTCCATAAAAAAATCCTTGACCCTGAACTTTTACTTATCGCATTTATTTAAGCTTTCACTGTTCACAGATTAATCAACTTATTTCCGCACAATATTTGTTAGTTGAGAAATCTGATTTAAGATTGAGATACCTTAAATCTGGTAACTCGGATTTAAGTTAAGCGGGTGCTTGTAAAAATCGTTTTAAAGGTTTCGAAAATATTTAAAATACCAAGGAGTTCATTCAACCCCCCCCGCCTTCTGAACTCGTAGGCCTGTTTTTCGAGCCATATTGATCCTATCAATTGGTATCAGAGCCTGCACATCTCAGTATTGAACAGCCTGTTGTTTGTTCTTATCATATTTTAAAATGTCGAGTTCTCACAACAAGATTCCCATGTTTTCTAAGGAGGACTACGATGATTGGAAGATTTGCATGCAGGCGCATTTGGATGCTCAGGATGACGACATGTGGTCTTTTATCATAGAAGGGCCGATGAAAATAATGAAGCCAAACTTAGCATTTGCAATATCCGGTGGCGAGCCTCGGTATCTTGAGAATAGCAGACATGAGTACACAAATGAGGACAAAAAGAAAGCAAATCTGGACAATGTGGCCAGGGACATCCTCTACAAGACGCTGGATAAGAACATGTTCAGCAAGATCAAAACCTGCACCACTGCTAAAGACATATGGGAAAATCTGATCAAAATTTGCGAAGGAAACGATGAGACTAAGGAGAACAAACTGACGGTGGCTCAACAGAAGTATGAGTCAATCAAAATGAAGGATGGAGAGACTATGACGGAGTTTGATGAGAGATTCAGTGCTGTTGTCATCGAGCTGACGAGTCTAGGAAAGGAGTATAGCAACAGAGAGTTAGCATTGAAGGTGATGAGATCGCTGCCCAGGGAATGGGACGTGAAGACGATGGCGATGCGGGAGTATAAGGATCTGAATAAGCTGTAATTACATGATCTATTCGCCAACCTTAAAGCTTACGAGTTTGAGTTGGAAACAAGAGCAGAAGCTGGACCCTCGACATCCCAACCAACCAAAGCTCTAGCAGTTACAACATCTGAACAATGCTCTCCAAGCACTAGCAAGACAGCTGATCAAATCAGCAACGATGACATGTCCATCTTCGTTAAGAAGTTTGGGAAATTCATGAGAAGATCTTTCAACCCTTCTACTTCTTATAATAATGTCCATAAAACTGATAAATTTGCATCTGACATGAATTTGTTCAATTGTGGACGTCCAGGGCACTTTGCAGCTGATTGCAACAGGCCCAACAAGGAAGAAAGATACATGAGAGATGAAAAGAAGGAGGATCGAGACAAACGAGATGATAAAACTGATGTAACAACCAGATCTTTTAGAAGTCCACAACTAGAAAGATATGAGATTGAGGGATTACAATGCTATTATATTCAACTCTGTTTCTATCGAGTTTCAGATTTTATTTATGTATTGTTTAGCTTTTTATCATTTAAGAGCTAAATTCCAGATAGCAGGAATGCAATTACAGTAGATGTCTAAACAATTCCTACAAGTCAATCGGATCCTTTGTTTTAACTAAAATTGTTCGGTTTTCATATGCATTATTTGGTTTAAAACAGAGCACGCTTCTTTCAGAATTTGGCATATTGAATTGAATGTGTTTCTTCCTTAGGCATTTACAAATAATATAAATAGGATCTTAAGTTGCTTCATGCATCATTACTTTCAAAATCAAATCATATAAAGCGGTGCTCTCTCTCAAGAAGCCGAACAAAATACTTTCAAAGTGTTTTAAAGGAAACAGGTGGTGCGTTAGGAGTTGCTGGATTTCTACCGTGATTTGTGTTCAAGAATTCAGGCAAGTAAACTCTGTTTCTTGCTCACTCAGTGAAAGCATATATTCAATTCTGTTTGCATGATTGTATGAGATTTTAAAGAAAGGAAGATGGCTTCGGCTGTTCTTCAAAAACCAGAAAAGTTTATGCTCTGTTTTTATGAAGGTTGCGTTTTACTGTATTTTGATCCAAAGAGATGTTTTAGATAATGGTTTGATGATGTTCCTCCAGTAGATTCTTAAGTTTTCTTTAGAAATTCCATCGAAGTAGCTTACAAGTAGCTTATTCGATCATTTCCAGAATTCTCTTCAGATATTTGGAATTCTTCAGACAAAGGAAAACCATCGTCATTCACCTGGTTAAGTTTGAAAGTTGGTTCTTATACCACTGCTGATATTGCTTGGTCGAAAATATTCTAAGTATAGATTTCAGCTATTGCATTGTTTGAGTTCAGTAGTTGCGATCAGCATTCGCACTATTTCATGATTCAGCTGTTGTATATTCTATTGTTCAGCAGCTGATAGTTCGTTCGTCAATTGATATTTCGTTCGTCAATTGATAATTTGTTCATCAGCTATTAATATTCAGCAGATGCATTGCTTTCATAAATTCCGCAGATGCATATTCAGTAGATGTATTTCTTTTGATAAAACCAGCAGGTGTATTCCTTTGATTAACACCAGCAGGTGCATTCATTTATTAGAATTCAGCAGCTGCATTCCTTTGTTAGAATTCAGCAGTTGCGTTGTCTTCGTGACATTCAGCAGATGCACTGTTCACCAGCAGATGCACTGTTCACCAGCAGATGCATTCCAATTTGATGTTTCAGCAGTTGCTTTATTATCGTTAAGTATGGTTGTAGCGACGATGCGCTAACGACATCGTTTCACTTTATACTTATTTAAAAGACCTCGCAACTGGATTCTTGTCTTGCGACTGATTCCTATTCGTTGCGACTGGTACTGTTCATCCAGCTGGTATTAGTCTTGCGACTGGTACTGTTCATCTCAGTTGGTTACTGTTCATTCTTCGTTTTCTCCAACAGATAACGAAATTTCAGAATTTGATTCCTTATTCAATTCCGAATCATTTCAAATGAATCTTTCGATTTATCCGACAGATTCAACTAGCTAATTTATTCAGTTTTCATTTTCGCAAGCTTTACAGAGAAATCCTTTACAGTTCCAGAACATCATTAGACGAGAGAAAACCAGTAAACGTACAGAGAGAAAGAAAACAGATTTTAGAAAGAAAAGAAAGAGCAGAACAATGTTTTAGAAAATGTTTAAGTTATGACAACTAAGAGGGTCCCCAGAAGAAGGGTGAGTGTGCGGCTGATGAACCGTATGCCCTTTCACCAGAGGAAGGATCAGGTGTATAGGTCGACGGATCTATATATCCCTTCACCATGAGCCATAGTGCTAGAAACTGATATCAGGAGTTTGATCAAGCGATTTGGACCAAAATGTTTAAAGGGTTGTCATAATTTCAGAAGAGCGAAAAATGTGATTTTAATCACAGCTCCAGAGAATGTTTAAAGAAAATGTTTTCAGAATTTGATTATGTTTTATGCTTTCAGTTTCTATCAGAATTCTCAGATATAGATATATATATATTATTGCGCTTGTTCATTTCAAGATTTCAGTATGTATTCAACTTCCAGATTCAGTTCTATTGCATGATTTTGCTTTTTCAGATTTACCTGCTGAGCCTTCGGCTCACTAGTTTTCATTGAGTGCAGGTAATCAGCAGTAGGAGCTGGAGGGAGATGATCAGAAAGGGAGGATGTGTTTATCGTGGACGTCTTCCATTGTTTCTTTTCAGCTTTTGATTTTGATGTACAAAACTTAGTTATAGTTTTGTATGTTGGCAGATTTCTAGTTTCTCATTTTGTAGAAATCTTCACTTGGATTTTTATCAGCTGGTATGCTAGTTCCTTCGTATTTTCATTAGCTGGTATATCTGTTCAGCGTATGTTATAAGATCAGCAGAGGATTTAGTTCCATGTTTTATATACCCTTCCTGCTGATTCCTTCCGTTTGCTATGAAAAGTGTTTATCAGCTGATTTTACTTCCGCTCACTTCATTGTTTCAATTGTTCCGCATTTCAGCAGCAACGAATTGTGTTTATTCGCAATTTAGTCCAAAATTTAGTAAAGACTTTTATGTATTAAGATCGAAATTTTTGGGTCTTTCAATTCGAACCCCAAATTTCTAAATTTTCTTTGAGAAAAGTCCGGGTCGTTACAACTGATGACAGATCCAAGGATAAATCGAAGGACAGGAGGATGAGAACTAGATCTGACAGAAGGCCCAATAGAAAGAATGACAGAAAGGTGCTGGTTGCTGAGGAAAGCACTAAAAGCTGGGCAGATACTGATTCAGACTCTTCCTCCAGCAGCAGCTCCTCATCGAGTGGTAGTGAACAGGAGGAGGTTCACTGCCTCATGGCTGATCAAATTTTGGAAGATGAGGTATTTGAGTTCGCTAACAGCGAATTTACACGAGAAGACCTTATCGGTGCACTTAATGATATGGTTAAAGAGTAAAGGAAGCTTTCTCACTCATTTGAGGAAATCAAAGCTGAAAACAAAAATCTGAAAAATAGTTCAATTGAATCAAGCACTGAAACGCTTGAGGACATTGACAGTTTGAAGACTGAGTTGAGTAAGCTGATGATGGAAAATGAATTGTTGAGAAATAAGTCTAGTGAGCTCAAAGCTGAAATTGAAAAATTAAATTTGACAATGAGCTCCTGGACAAAGTCTTCTGCTTCTCTAGATAAGCTGTTTTAAATACAGAAGCCAGCGAGTGATAGAACTGGCTTGGGTTTCAGTGTTAGTGAAAGCAGCTCTGAAGAAACAAGTACTCAGTCACAGCTGGTGTATGACAAGTTCAACAAAATGAGCTTTGTCAAAGCTAGTGTGATACATGATCCATGCGAGTCGGTAAGGTATGATGACCAGATCTCGGAGCAATTGAATAAGAAAGGAAAAGCTGGCATTGGCTATGACAGACCCGAGAGTTCTAAGTCTGGTTGGCTAAAGAACAAACTTGACAAGGAAAAGGCGAAAGATGGATCCAAGTCATTTGTTCAGAACCAACAAAGACGTGGCTCTAGGAAGGTCAAATTTTTTTGGAAAAAGATTCAGCCAAGAAGAGATCCAATTGGTCAAAATACCAAACCAAAGCTCAACAGATCTCACAATTACGCATAGATCCTGATGGACTCTTATACTGGAAAAACTGTCAAGGTAATTCAAATATGGGTCCCGAAAGGGGTAATCCGATCAGGAACCAAGTAAAATTGGGTACCAAAATCTATTTGTATGATTGAAGGGCAACAGGTACAAAGCTGCTGATGATTCAATTATCTGGTACCTGGACAACGGCTGTGCGCGACATATGACAGGGAACCAAAAGCTGCTGACAGATGTCGTTCCATACAAAGGAGCGAAGATAGTCTTTGGTGATAACGCTCACGGTAACACTGTGGTTAAGGGTAAGCTTACCCATGGTAACATTTCTATTTCAGACATTTTAGTTGTTGATAATCTTCGTTATAATTTGATTAGCATTAGTCAGCTATGTGACAAAGGTTACATTGTTAACTTTCAACAACACACCTGCACGGTTCAGGGCTCAAATGGTCTGACTGTATTGGTAGGTAAAAGATCGGAGAATACCTACATAATCGATTGGTCAGAGCAGTTGGGATCTGAACAACTATGCCTTGAAGCCAACTCTTCCAAGAGCTGGTTGTGGCATCAAAGAATGAACCATCTAAACTTTAAAACTCTTGCTCATTTGAGTCAGCATGAAATGGTTTCTGGTCTGCCCAAAATCAATTTCTCAAAGGACGAGATCTGTGCCACATGTCAGCTTGGCAAACAAATCAAATCTACTTTTAGAAAGAAAGGCGGTAAACGTTCTTCCCGAAGCTTAGAGCTTTTACATATGGATCTCCTTGGTCCTATTCCTGTAACTAGCTTAGGGGGAACGAATTACACCATAGTTGTTATTGATGATTTTACAAAATTTACTTGGGTGTTGTTTTTAAAGGCAAAATCTTATACCGCTGACCAGCTGATACGTCTTTTAAAACGTTTGCAAAATGACAGATCTTGTACAGTCAACAGGATAATAAGTGATCATGGTACTGAATTTTTAAATCATAAATTAACTTCTTATCTAGAAGACATTGGGATAAAGCATGAGCTTTCAGCAGCTAGAACTCCTCAGCAGAACGGGCTTGCTGAG
>KV004014.1:192507-222772 GCA_001598015.1 Dorcoceras hygrometricum | reverse complement strand
CATGTTCAGAATACACAGCGACTATTAGATGTGTTTCATGATAGCCGTAATACCCACTATCACATCTAACATACGCTTTAGTGAATTCTAGGTCTTTACTCAACACAATTGTAAATCATTACACACATAATGAAAGTAAAGAATGCCATATAAAGGAATGCGAATATCATATATAAAGATCGTTTGTACAAGAGTCAATAAAACCCACATGCCACAAGTTGGCTAGTTGGGCATCTACTCTAACACTGTCAACTTGTTCTATTTTGTTTCATCGCTGCCTTCACATATCTGGACCAGCTTTTCCCAGATTTCTTTTGCCGTGGCACAGGTCTTGATTTTGCTGAACATGTTTTTGTCTTTGTCCAGCGTTTTGTATAGGATGTCCCTGGCCACATTGTCCAAGTTTGCTTTCTTCTTGTCATCGTTGGTGTACTCATGTCTGGCTTTCTCAAGAAACTGAGCCTCGCCATTTGATACAGAGAGCGCCAGATTGGGCTTCATTATCTTCAATGTCCCATCAGTAATGACATTCCACATTTCGTCATCCATATCAGCAAGATGCGCCTGCATGCGAATCTTCCAGTCATCGTATTCATCTCTGGAGAACAAAGGAATCTTGTTTTGTGAGGTAGACATATTAGTATGATGTAAGGCACAAAGATAACTGTTCAATAACTGAGACACGCCCGCTCTGATACCACTTGATGGTCCCAGAAATAGGATCACTAAGTAAATAGGAGTTCAGAAGGGGGGGTTGAATGAACTCCTTCGATTTTTCAATTTCAAAACTCTTTTAAAATGTTTTGCACGCTTCTTGCTTAACTTAAGTCCGAGTTACCAGACTTAAGAATATCTCAGTTATGAGCAAACTTTTCAGCCAACAATATTTGTGCGGAAAAAGGCCGATTGGTTTGTGAACAGTAAATAAACACAAATAATATAATCGTGCGTAATGTAAAAGATAGAGTTCAGGATTTGTTTCTGGAAGTTCGGACTTCAATGTCCTACGTCTCCCCTTCTTCCTCCTCGGAAGGTATCACTAGAAGATTTGATGCAAGTAGGCCGTCTACAAACACCCGATCCCAAAGCCAGCAGCAATGAGAACTCCTAGTACTCCACAACACTCCACACAGACTTCGCTGCTGGTTTACAACCCTTAACAGTATTTTCGAACTGCTTCACAAAGACAGTTCGTTACAGACTCAATCAAATCGAAGGTATTTCAATGAAGATCAACTGTTAGGTTCTTCGAGTCTTTGAGCTTTTGAATATTTCAACAAGTAGATGGCTCTGGGAGTATTTTGACAGCGTTTCAGTAATAGCAATAGCGAGAGATGTTCTTCAATTCAAAGAGTCTGCTATTTATATTCTTCATTCAACGGTCGATGAATCCAGATAAGGCAACAAATCCTTTTTGAATTTCTGACAGTAGAACGCCGTCAATCCTGCTCCACTACAAGGTAAATTACGTTATGTCAGGGATACGAGAATTATTTCCATATATGAGCAATCCCGTTGTAACGACCTCTGTCAATGTGTACTATTCATCCAAAAATGGTACCAATCTTGTCCCCTTAATTCCAGGAAATTTGTACAATTCTGTTAGGCCCATTGATCTTTTCCAATTGAGTATACGATCAAATTTGAAACAATTTGAGCTTGCGCCTGAAATAACTTTGATATCCAGATCCAATTTCCTTCAACGTGGTTTCAAACACTTGTATGCGTCGACTGGTTTTCCACGTGTGATTTTCCAGCGCCTGGTTCTTTATATGATCCAACGATTGGTTTTTAACTCGAAGTCAAACGCTGTCGCATCAACTATATTCAAGCGACATCGTTTTAGCTACAATCACCCTCGACTGGTTGAATAAAGCCCTGTAGCTCTCGTCTGGATATAGCACCACTGTAGCTTGCGTCTGGTTTCAATACGGTGTCGCTACAACTTATTTAAACGCTGTCTTTTGCACATGCTATTATTTGAATCCTTGCGTCTGGATTACCAATACTATCTTGCGACTGGTTATTTAAAACGCTGACGTTTTAACTCATCCATACGACATCGTTTGTTAAACTCTCGACTGGTTATATACTTCACTATTGCTGCGTCTGAGTTACAAACCAACTACTGTTCACTGCGTCTGGATATAAAAAACTGTTCACTGCGTCTGGATTGCAAACTACTGATCACTGCGTCTGGATGCAAACAACTGTTCACTGCGTCTGGATGCAAACAAATATTCACTGTGTCTGGAAATAAACTATGATCCTGTCGACTGGTTCCTCCTTACCTATTGTCAACACCAGATTTGACTTGTTCTATTTTGTTATCACCAAAACTATAAATTTTATCCTAACACAGTGTGTTTTCCCACTTGGATTGGGTTGCTTGTCCCGAAACTCTTCGATCTATTTCTGGATTTTTTGTCTTACTTGGTGAATCGCTAATATCCTGGAAATCGAGGAAGAAACAAACAGTGGTAATCTGCTTAAGCAAAATATCGATATATGGCTCATGCTACATGTGAAGTAGTTCGTCTTTTATCACTACTCAAGGATTACAGCTTGAATGTAAATCACCGACTTCGTTCTTTTGTGATAGCAAGTTTGCTATCCACATAGCATCTAACCCTGTTTTCCATGAACGAACAAAAAACATTGACATTGATTGTCATACCGTTCGATAACGTTTGTAGCAGGGCCTTATCAAACTTTTGCATGTCTCTAATACTTTACAACTTGCAGATCTGTTCACTAAGCCCCCGCTCCCTTCTAGCTTCCGCATGTTACTGTCCAAGATGGGCATTCATAACACCCATGCTCCACCTTGAGGAACGCGTATTGAATAATAATAATGGAGTAGCCGCACATGATCTGCTGACAGTGAGACTGCCCAATTTTCTAGCAGTGAGTGTGCCGGGCCTGCTGACAGAATAGAGTGTCAGGCCTCGTGCTCTAAACAGTGTAAAAACACCAAAACACATGCGGAAGCTATCAAAAAGCGGGTAAAATTTTCGCGTTTAGGCCTGACGGTTTAAAACATATACATTAAAATACCACGATACTCAAAATAAATATCCCAGTTTACGAAAATCACAACAACAATAACAGTATAGCATAAAACAAGTATCAGACTCTAACAATCAAATGCACCAACGAAGCACAGGGCATCTCCCTGGCTAACTGGACAGATACATATAGATATGCTATACGCTACTGGGATACTCTAACCACCTCCTGGGGCACCACCAGCTGGGCTAAAACCACGACCAGCTGTAAAACCTGGGTTTCCTAAAAACAACACAACAAGGAAAACAACCAAGACCCAGAGGGACATGGGGTCAAACCCCAGTACAGAGAGCAACTATAAACAGCAGTAAACAGCATGAATAAAATGTAGATGCTATGCATGAGAAAGGAAACAACAGCTCAACGGGATCTGTAACAGAATATGTGGCCACGGTGGGTGTAGGACATGTGGGTGCAATCCACTCACCCTACTCGCCCACCCTTACCAGACGCATCAACAACTCAACCTGCCGTTGCCTCGCCCATGAACTGTGGTAGTTAACCACTCGGCGCATGGTGGCTAACAAATCCCAGCAGGGAGATGAGAGTGTGGTATTGCCGCTCGCCCTCGCATCATAGTAAGTAAACAGAACAATAACAACGAAGCAATGGCTGCAAAAGCTGAACGGAGATGCAAATGCGTGTATGCAACATGCTGGAATAACAAGCACATAAACATATGCGAAACAATAATAGCATCAACAAGTATACACCACATAACCAATAGTCATATCACAAAACAGCAGCCAGCAATAGCCATCTCACAAATTATCCAAGCCATAACATCGCTGAATTACAAGCTCCAATCCGTACATTATACTTTTGTGTAATAATTACCACAACAAAGGTCCCGAGAAAGCTGAACAACAACCTGGGCATAAATCATCGGGACTCAAATACACAGAAGGTACTGCCGGGAGTTACAACTCAACCAGCGATCAATCCCATCAATACCACTTAACAGTGAGCTTAAATCAACTTACTAAAGCTAAGATCTTACAACAATTCGAATCTACCTGCTCACAGCGAACACACGGCCAAGACATTAACTTCGCGACCTTGCTCTAGCTAACAACAGCCTCCAAGAATGGTATAAGATGGAAGAGCTTCTCGAGAGGAGTCCAACGCTACCTCGAACAAGCAAAACAACCACCGAGAACGACGGGAATTTCCGAAGAAAAGCTACGGTGAACTGTCAGGCCTCGTGCTCTAAACAGAGTAAAAACACCAAAACACATGCGGAAGCTATCAAAAAGCGGGTAAAATTTTCGCTTTTGGCCTGACGGTTTAAAAAAAATATAATTTAAAATAGCACGATACTCAAAATAGAATCCCAGTTTACTAAACCCACCACAACAATAACAGTATAGCATAAAACAAGTATCAGACTCAAACAGTCAAATACACCAACGAAGCACAGGGCATCTCCCCGGCTAACTGGACCGATACATATAAATATGCTATACGCCACTGAGATAATCTAACCACCTCCTGGGGCACCACCAGCTGGACTAAAACCACGACCAGCTGTAAAACCTGGGTTTCCTGAAAACAACACAACAAGGAAAACAACCAAGCCTCAGAGGGACATGGGGTCAAACCCCAGTACGGAGAGAAACTATAAAACAACAGTAAACAGCAAGAATAAAATGCAGATGCTATGCATGAGGAAAGAAACAACAGCTCAACGGGATCTGCAACAGAATATGTGGCCACGGTGAGTGTATGACATGTGGGTGCTACCCACTCAACCCTACTCGCCCACCCTTACCAGATGCATCAACACCCCACCCTATGAAGGGATGCTATCAGAATCACGGTTGGGAGCCACGCTCAACCAGCAACAATTCAACCCATACAACTAAACAGGAAGCTTAAACAAAGGCTAATACTAAGATCTCATCAACAATTCGAAGTTCTACCTCGACGACGTAACACACGGCCGAAAACAGCAACTTTGCGATCTCGCTCTAGCCCAAACACAGCCTCCAAGAATGGTATCAATCGAAAGAGCTCTTCGTGAGGAGTCCAACGTTACCTCGCACGTCCAAAACGGTGGTCGGAAACAACGGGAATCACTGGATAAAATCAACGGTGAACAGTACTAGGGTTCGAAGAATAGAGGTCGACAACCAAGATAATATTTTGCTAAGTATGGGATCTGGTGCTTGAAATCGAAGACCAAGTCTTCCTTATACATGCGTAAAAGCTGGATAAAATTATCCACCGACGAAACCAGCAGTTGTTCTTCAAAATCCTCAAAAGCTGGACAACCCAACGACTGGTTCTCAAATCTAAAAGATGGATGATATAACACTCAAAAGCTGAAACCATACATTGCATCAAAACGCTGCGTTCCAACTTAATAAAACGGCATCGCACAGACCCAACAACTGGTCGCTAACTCATCGACTGTATTCCTTAGCGCTAACCAAAACGACGACGCACAACCTACGTCATCCAGTCGCTAGCTCTCGCGCAAAACAACCAGATGCAAGCTACAGGAAACCAGACACAAGCTCTCAGCTGGACAACCAGACGCAACAACTCCTCGCAGCTGGTACCAGGCGCAACAACCAAAACGGCGTCGCTCCAACTTATCAAAACGCTATCGTTTTGCTTTGGCTGGTTACAAACACGCTACCAGCTTTCACTTAACACAACACATCCAGACTTCACTAAAACGACGGCGTTTGATCTCCCACGCTACAATTACACGTTACGACTGGTTTCGCCACCGACCAGCTGCTAGCCCACAAAACCAGCTTTTACCCAAAATCTCAAAAATACGAAAACTCCCATAATTGATCTAAATGAGGAATTTGACCCGAAATTACTACTCAAACATTTAACAGAGATCTTAAACCACCAAGAATCTCAAAACACAGATACATTCCAACAAATGATCTCTTATACAAATTCAGGTCTCACATTTCTCCCCCACTAAAAAGGATTTCGTCCCCGAAATCAAACAACAATTCTGTCACAACAACACAGCAATAGCAAGATACAAACAGAACTCGCCCAACACAAGGCCAAGAGTTCAAGATAACTGAGCAAACATATAACAACAACTAGGGAAGAAATACGACCAAAAGCTACAAACTACTGGAAATTTAGCTCAACAGCTACTCAAACAGATGCGGCCACTCGCGCTGCATCTTTTCTTCCAGCTCCCAAGTAGCTTCTTCCCTTCCATGTTTGCTCCATTGCACCATCACCAACGGAATGGTCTTATTTCTCAGCTGTTTCTCTTTTCTGCCAAGGATCTGCAAGGGATATTCCTGATAGCTCAACGACTGATCTAGCTCTACCTCGTCAGTTCCAAGCACATGAGACGGATCTGGCTCATACTTCCTCAACATGGAAACATGAAAGACGTTATGAAGAGAAGACAACTCCGACGGCAACAACAGCCGATACGCTAAAGGGCCCATCCTCTCAACAATCTCATACGGTCTGACGTAACGAGGGGCTAACTTTCCCTTGCGTCCAAAGCGCATAACACTGCGAAACGGAGAAACTTTGAGAAATACACGATCACCAACCTGAAACTCAAGAGGTCGACGCCTCTTATTCGCATAACTGGCTTGGCAATCCTGGGCAGCCTTCATCCGCTGTCTAATAAGATCCACATGATCCTTCATTTGCTGCACAAAGTCAGGGGCAGATAGCTGCTTCTCCCCCACTTCTTCCCAACACACTGGCGATCTGCACTTTCTGCCATACAAAGCCTCAAAAGGCGCCATGCCAATCGTCACCTGATAGCTGTTATTGTACGAAAACTCAACCAAAGACAACGCGTCTTGACAGCTACCTCCGAAATCCAACACAACAGCTCGCAACATATCCTCCAACGTCTGGATAGTGCGCTCAGATTGGCCATCTGTCTGGGGGTGATACGCGGTGCTCATAGCCAATCTGGTACCCAAAGCTATTTGAAAACTTTTCCAAAACCTGGAAGTAAACCTCGGATCTCAGTCAGAAACGATCGAAACAGGCACACCATGCAGTCTAACAACAAAATCAACGTACAGCTTCGCCATCTTCTTCAACGAGAATGTCATCCCATAGGGAATAAAATGTGCAGACTTCGACAGTCGGTCTATAACCACCCAAATAGCATCGCATACTCTGCTGGAACGAGGCAGATGCGTCACGAAATCCATAGCAATATGCTCCCAATTCCATTGGGGTACTTCCAAACTCTGCAACAGACCACCAGGTCTCATCCTTTCGGCCTTTACCATCTTACAGTTCAAACAACGAGCAACGAAACCAGCAACGTCGCTCTTCAGGCCAGCCCACCAAAAGTGCGGCTTCAAAGCATGGTACATCTTCCGTGCACCAGGATGAACACTATGTCTGCTGCAGTGTGCTTCCCGATGCTCCCAATTCCATTGGGGTACTTCCAAACTCTGCAACAGACCACCAGGTCTCATCCTTTCGGCCTTTACCATCTTACAGTTCAAACAACGAGCAACGAAACCAGCAACGTCGCTCTTCAGGCCAGCCCACCAAAAGTGCGGCTTCAAAGCATGGTACATCTTCCGTGCACCAGGATGAACACTATGTCTGCTGCAGTGTGCTTCCCGAAGGATCTCCTCCTTCAAATCAATCAAATTGGGCACAACCAGCCTGCCCCGGAAACGCAAACAACCATCGGAAGAGACAGAATAGTCTTCAAGTTCGCCAGCCCTGACCTTCAACTTCAACTCGTGGATAGACGGATCAGTCCTCTGAGCTGCTCGAATGGTAGAAACAATCTGTGGCTCCACTTGGAAAGAAGAAACCGCCACACAATCCTCAGCCGGGTAAAATCTCCAACCCGTAGAATTTAGATGCTCCTGATCCTTAGAGATGTACAAAGACGCAAGCATCTCACTAGCCTTCCTGCTCAAAGCATCGGCCACTACGTTCGACTTCCCAGGCTGGTACTTAATCTCGCAGTCAAAGTCCTTTAGCATCTCCATCCACCTACGCTGTCTCATGTTCAAATCGGGCTGCGAAAACAAATACTGCAAACTTTTGTGGTCGCCACAAACTACTCGCCATACAGGTAGTTACGCCAGATCTTCAACGCAAAGACCACCGTCGCTAGCTCCAAATCATGGACTGGGTAACGAGTCTCGTGCGGTTTCAACTGCCGCGAGGCATACGCAATGACTCGACCATTCTGCATCAACACACAACCCAATCCATTGAGCGAAGCGTCAGAACAAACAACGAAACCACCTGAACCGGATGGCAGAGCCAACACAGGTGCAGTAGTCAACTTTTCCTTGAGCAGTTGAAAAGAATTCTCACACTGCTCAGTCCAAACAAAACGCTTGTCCTTCTGAGTTAATTGAGTCATCGGCTTTGCTATACTTGAGAATCCCTCAATGAAGCGACGATAATAGCCAGCCAGACCCAAGAAACTACGGATCTCGGAAACATTCCTGGGACACTCCCAGTTCAGAACGACATCAACCTTGCTAGGATCCATCGAAATCCCCTCGGCTGAAATCACATGTCCCAAGAATACGACGCGATCCAACCAGAACTCGCACTTGGAAAACTTTGCATACAACTGTTGGTCTCTCAGCGTCTGAAGGACAATACGCAAATGCTCCTTGTGCTCCAAAGGAGTCTTCGAATAGACTAAGATGTCGTCGATGAACACGATCACAAACTGATCAATAAACTCGCGAAAAACTGTTCATCAAATCCATAAAGACTGCAGGGGCATTAGTCAATCCAAACGGCATTACCAGAAACTCGAAATGCCCGTACCTAGTACGAAAAGAAGTATTCGCGACATCTTGTTCTCTCACTCTCAGCTGATGGTACCCTGAACGAAGATCAATCTTTGAATACACCGCAAAACCTTGCAACTGATCAATTCACAGTGGATTTTTTCAACTGCGGAAATCAATGCACATCCGCATTGAGCCATCCTTATTCTCCACAAACAAGATGGGCGCTCCCCATGGCGACATAATAGGTCGGATAAAACCTTTCTCCAGCAAATCATCTAACTGAACCTTGAGTTCTCTCAACTCCGCAGGCGCTAGACGATACGGGGCACGCGAAATTGGAGCTGTGCCAGGCACCAGCTCTATGCTGAAGTCAATCTCCCGCCTCGGAGGAAAATCAGGAATCTCCTCCGGAAACACATCCGGGAAATGTCGCACCATGGGAACGTCACTGAGCTGAACGCGGGAAGAAGAAGACGCATCCAAAGCGTAGATCATAAATCCAGCATTCCCCAAAGACAACAAGCTGAACATCTCCATCGCTGAGACCAACGGGATCTTTGATCTAGATCCTGGCTGTAGAAGTCCCACTTCTCGCCAGACAAAGGCCTAAAGCGCACAATCCCATGGAAACAATCCACGGAGGCCCTATACTTGGACATCACATCCATCCCAACTATGCAATCTAAATCCCAAAGCATCAAACGGATCAAGTTCGCTAACAGGACATGCTCACCAAACCGCAACACACCATCCAACAAAACCTCAGCATCACGCAACGAAATGGTACACAGACCATGCTCAACAACAAACGAATCAGAAATAAACGAATGCGATGCACCAGTGTCAAACAACACATGCGCAGGAAAATAAAAAATGAGGCAAGTACCTGCGATCACCCGACTCGATGTCTCCTCGGCCTGCTCCCTAGTGATGGAGTTAACCTGAGCATGCTGGGGTCCAAAGAAGAAAGGCTGAGACGACTGCCCAAAACGCGAAGGTCCAGGCTGCTGAAAAGGCCTGAACTGAGTTTCACCCGATCGGGGCTGCTGAAACTGAGGGGAACGACCCCTAGACTGACCTCCACGACCCTGAGGCTAGGCTGTGGTCTGCTGTGATCCAGCTGACGGACACACTCTAGCAAAATGCCCGTACTGACCACAAAGGTTGTAGGAACCTTGCACACCAACGCATTGCATAGACGGATGCTTTCCACGGCAAAAGCCACAAAACTCAGCTCAAGAACCACTTCTACTCGAGATGCCCGAACCAGAAGAGCCAGAACCCGACTTCTTCTTCAACTGCTGACCGCGGGGTCGAAACCTCTGATGGCCAGACTGTTGAGCCACCTGCTGCTGATGCTGCTGCTGCTGCTGGGGCTGATGGGATGATTGGGAGGACTGTGAAGACTGCGCTCCCTGAATAGCAGGACGACTGACCTGCACCGCCTGCTGCCTGCGAGCACGACGACTCTGCAAACCCTCCTCGATATCAATAGCAGTGTCAACTGCTTCAGCATAGCTCTTGGGTTTGCTGGTCAACACCATCTGATACAACTCTTCATTCAAGCCCTCAAGAAATCGAGTCCGCTTGGCCCTCTCCCGGCAAGAAACATGGGGAACGTATTCCAACAGAGAAGAAAACTTCCTAGCATACTCCCGAACAGTCATCGAACCCTGCTCCAGATGATCGAACTCCCGCTCCCTGGCGTTCACATAAGACTCGGGCACATACTCCTGCCGGAAGGTCTCGCAAAAACTATCCCAAGAGATCCCAACACCGGTCTCCAACAAGGTACTCGAAGCGCCTCGCCACCAGCGCTCTGCAGCCTTCCTAAGCAAAAGAGTCGCTAAACTCAGTCGAAGATCATCATCATACTGCACCCGATCAAAAAGACCAATGATGTTACGGAGCCACGAGTCCGCATCCTCACTGGACTCATCACCATTAAAGACTGGAGGGTTTATCCGTTGAAACCGTGCTATAATAACATCCATCCGCTCCATCGGGGGAGGCAAGTCACCAACTACCTCCTCCTCCTCATGTCGACTACGAGAACGGCTAGGAGCGCTACGCCGATCCTCATTCTGTCTTGCCGATTCCTCAAACTGCCCCTTACCTCTACCACGATGTCTAGGCGGCATCTATGAAAACACTCAACAGAATCAAGCAAAACAAAATAGGTAAAACATAGATAGCACAATAAGATGCAGCACATAATCACATAGTCAAGCACATACAACACACAACACTGTGCCTAGACTCAAGTGTGATCAAAGAAATCGAGCTTATCCCAGCTTAAGCTTTGATACCAAAAATGTCAGGCCTCATGCTCTAAACAGAGTAAAAACACCAAAACACATGCGGAAGCTATCAAAAAGCGGGTAAAATTTTCGCTTTTGGCCTGACGGTTTAAAAACAATATAATTTAAAATAGCACGATACTCAAAATAGAATCCCAGTTTACTAAAACCACCACAACAATAACAGTATATCATAAAACAAGTATCAGACTCAAACAGTCAAATACACCAACGAAGCACAGGGCATCTCCCCGGATAACTGGACCGATACATATAAATATGCTATACACCACTGGGATACTCTAACCACCTCCCTGGGCACCACCAGCTGGACTAAAACCACGACCAGCTGTAAAACCTGGGTTTCCTGAAAACAACACAACAAGGAAAACAACCAAGCCCCAGAGGGACATGGGGTCAAACCTGTTAGAGTAGATGCCCAACTAGCCAACTTGTGGCGTGTGGGTTTATAGACTCTTGTATATGACAATCTTTATATATGATATTCGCATTTATTTATATGGCGTTCTTTACTTTCATTGTTTGTATAATGATTAACAATTGCGTTGAGTAAAGACCTAGATACACTAAAGTGTATGTTAGATGTGATAGTGGGTATGACGGCTATCATGAAACACATCTAATAGTCACTGTGTATTTTGAACATGTTCCTAGTCGATTGGGCCGTCAAAATGAGGATAAGGCCGCCCAAGCTAGAGACTAGTATCTGCGATGCGAAGTACCATGTTTCATTGGTAGGGAACATTGTGATGTTCTGAGCATGCAGATAGATAGTGACCTGGTGATCTATCGAACTACCCTCCTTCGGACTTTCCAAGTGGTTACCATTTGTCGAGTGGATAAGTCCGAGATCTTGGTTGTACTGATTAGTCCTCACGACTCGAAACGTCATTGAGACTCTACATGATAGGCGTCTCACTTTGACTCGTTTTACGACTCACTTGGGGTCATCAGGCGGCGGGATTGGGTGAGACCCCGATGCATGTAGGAGTCGATGCATCGTTGTCGAGGATTCACCGCTCGCAGACATGCGTGGATATCCTATGCTATCTGAGGGGATAATAGTGTATAAATCTCTGGCCAGAGTACTAGAAGTGTTTTAGGTAAATGTGTTTACCTAGTTACACTTGCGATGTCACTATTTGATCTCCAAGATGTACGCATAGCTATCGGATCTACAGCGACTCTCGATTTACCAATGGTCGTTGATCTGATCGGGATATATGCATTGAAAGGACCGTACCGTATGCTAACCACGACCAACTGGTTCTTGCAGGCACTATCAGTGATACCTAGGGGATCATGGGGCGATGTTGCTAGACGCTCTTACCATGATTCGTTGGGAAAGTCCGGAATTGTGATTTTGGGGCCACAATGGTTGTGGGCCCACGGCTAGCTGTATCCCTGAACCATTGAGGGTCACACAAGTACTGGATTCGAGATTCCCGCACGGATATTCAGCTCAATGTGTTGAGCATACGAAGAGGATTTTGGGAGTGCGACTTCCTAAAAAGTCAACAGAGGTCAAATCGTGATTTACCGATGTTGAGGGGCAAAACGGTCATTTTGCACTGGGGTTCTGAAAAATGGTTTTTCAGATCATAGCATTCAGTTTTGGAAATTGAGTCGATCGGTCCGATCTGATCGACGATCGGAGTTATAATGAAGTCTCGGTGATGGAGATAAAACGAATGTTCATCCGTTGGACCCTCCTCTCTACAAGCCGCCGCCGCCGCCGCCTCTCTTCGCCGGAAAATTGTTTCCGGCCAATCTTGACGAGGAGAATCCGTCCGCGTAGATCTCGTCAGGCCTTCTAGTGCAGGCTGACGAAGGAATCCCGTCTCCGGTCGTGGACCTGATTGACGATATCTACCGCCGCCTACCGTGAAGTGCCGTTTTCTTTACGAAACCGGTCGAGCCAGGCACAAGTTGTCAGCAAGGTAGCAATCTTAAACGCCCTATGAATGTCATAGTATGCTGTTTTTATCGTATTGATCGTCTCCCGGTATTGTTTTTCTGTTCTTCCGCTGCCTCGCCGGGAGGAGTGATCCGGATCCCACAAAACCCCAGTACGGAGAGCAACTATAAAACAGCAGTAAACAGCAAGAATAAAATGCAGATGCTATGCATGAGGAAAGAAACAACAGCTCAATGGGATCTGCAACATAATATGTGGCCACGGTGAGTGTAGGACATGTGGGTGCTACCCACTCACCCCTACTCGCCCACCCTTACCAGATTCATCAACACCCAACCTATGAACTGTGGTAGCTAGCCACTCGGCGCATAGGGGAAATGAGGTGCGGTATCGTCGCTCGCCCTCGCATCCTGGTAAGAAACAACAGCAATACAACGGAATACAAAGCAATGGCTGCAACAAAAATCTGAATGCAATATGGGAAATGCGTGTATGCATAAACATAGCAGCTAAAATCAACAGCAATCACATATGCACACAGCAACATCCACAGCAATGCACAAGCAACCATCTAACATTAAATCTCACGCCAATTCCCAGCTACTTCAAGCTCAGATCCGTACCTCAAACTGTGCAACATTTACCACAAAGGGATCCCGAGAAATCTGGTTAAAACCTGCTAAACAACGAAGCATAATTCTTAGGGATGCTATCAGAAGCTCACGGTTGGGAGCCACGCTCAACCAGCAACAATTCAACCCATACAACTAAACAGGAAGCTTAAACAAAGGCTAATACTAAGATCTCATCAACAATTCGAAGTTCTACCTCGACGACGTAACACACGGCCGAAAACAGCAACTTTGCGATCTCGCTCTAGCCCAAACACAGCCTCCAAGAATGGTATCAATCGAAAGAGCCCTTCGTGAGGAGTCCAACGCTACCTCGAACGTCCAAAACGGTGGTCGGAAACGACGGGAATCATCGGATAAAATCAACGGTGAACAGTACTAGGGTTCGAAGAATAGAGGTCGACAACCAAGATAATATTTTGCTAAGTATGGGATCTGGTGCTTGAAATCGAAGACCAAGTCTTCCTTAAATACATGCGTAAAAGCTGGATAAAATTATCCACCGACGAAACCAGCAGTTGCTCTTCAAAATCCTCAAAAGCTGGACAACCCAACGACTGGTTCTCAAATCTAAAAGCTGGATGATATAACACTCAAAAGCTGAAACCAGACGATGCATCAAAACGCTGCGTTCCAACTTAATAAAACGGCATCGCACAGACCCAACAGCTGGTCGCTAACTCATCGACTGGATTCCTTAGCGCTAACCAAAACGACGACGCACAACCTACGTCATCCAGTCGCTAGCTCTCGCGCAAAACAACCAGACGCAAGCTACAGGAAACCAGATGCAAGCTCTCAGCTGGACAACCAGACGCAACAATTCCTCGCAGCTGGTACCAGGCGCAACAACCAAAATGGCGTCGCTCCAACTTATCAAAACGCTATCGTTTTGCCCTCAACAAACAAAACAAAGCAACGGCTGGTTACAAACACGCTACCAGCTTTAACTTAACACAACACATCCAGACTTCACTAAAACGACGGCGTTTGATCTCCCACGCTACAATTACACGCTACAACTGGTTTTGCCACCGACCAGCTGCTAGCTCACAAAACCAGCTTTTATCCAAAATCTCAAAAATACGAAAACTCCCAGAATTGCTCTAAATGAGGAATTTGACCCGAAATTACTACTCAAACATTTAACAGAGATCTTAAACCACCAAGAATCTCAGAACACCGATACATTCCAACAAATGATCTATTATACATATTCAGGTCTCACATGAACAGTGCTCTAGGGTTCGAGAAACAGAGAACGAATGTCGGGGAAAATATTCTAAGTATGGGATCTGATATCTCAAACGAAGACCAAGTCTTCCTATATATATAAATCCCACAGCTGCTGAAATCTGATTAAAATTCCACCGACATAACCAGCTGGTACCAACAACCATCGGCTGGTCGAACCCCTCAAAGCATAATCCCAAACACACAAAACGACGTCGCAGGACACTACCTACGACTTGTTCTCAACCAAAAGCTGGACAACCAGACGACTGGTTTAAACATCGCGGGAATTCCTCCAAAAGCTGGTACCAGCCGCAACATATAAAACGCAGCGTTGAAATTAGTCAAAACGGCGTCGCACGGCTGATGTCATCAAATCCGGTCGCTAACTCTCTCTCAAAACCAGCTGCAAGCTACAGAAGAGTTGACCAGCGTTGACGTCTGGAAATCGAATATGTGCATCGACTGGTTCCTTAGCGCTAGCCAAACGACGACGTTTCCTCCTCGCGCTACAGGGATGTTGACCCGCGTTGACATCTGCTTCGGCTGAACAACCAGCAGGCACACACACGCGATCAGATCTCACACTAGCGCTACACCAAAACTCGCTCCAACTTATTCAAACGACACCGTATCCAACCCGATACAAATCCACGCTAAGGAAACGACTGATATTACAAGCGCTACCAGATCTCTCCAAATGACGGCATTTCATAATCCTGCGTTACCAAAACACGTTGCGACTGGTTTTCACTATTCAACCAGCTTTCACCAAAAACCAGCTTTCACCCAAAAATCTCAAAAATACGAAAACTTCCAGAATTGTTCTAGGTGAGGAATTTGACCCAAAAACACAACTTAAACATTCGAACAGAGATCTTAAGCCATCAAGAATCTCTAAACCCCGATACATTCCAACAAATGATCTCTTATACAAATTCAGGTCTCACATAGAGCGTAGCCAATCTGCTGATAACATTCAAGCTACACGTTGAGGGACGCAAAGTGAATAATGGAGTAACTATGTCGGATCTGTTAACTACAAGCGTGCCGATCATCTTACAGAACGTATCTTATCAGGTCTGCTGACATTATGGAGCTTACCCCATCTACTTATAGTATGGAGCTTATTCGATCAACTTATAGTATGGAGCTTACAAGGACTGCTGTAGTACATCCGGTCTACTGGTAGTACGACACTTGCTCGATCTGCTGACTGACAGAACTTTTATGTTTGTTTCTAAAAAAGGGTGGTTATAACCGTATTGTATAAGCACATGTACCACGTTTCCATTCTTTCGTTCAGCGTTTTCTTTTGCTGTATATAAATACACGATTGATCGGTTATTGAATGTTAAAAATTAGAAATACAAAAGATATTCTCTCTCAATCCTCTCTCAAATTCTAATAGTTCCCTTTAAGTCTCTCATGCTAAAGGAATTTTTCTTCAATAGTGAACTGTGTCGCATCATACAATAGTCTTCTCGTATTACTAGAGGTCGATGCCACACCCTTTGTAACGCCTAGGAATTTCTCTACGTAAATCGCATGCCTTATTATTTACTTCTATTCATAGTATTGATTTATTACTTTTTATGATTATGCATTAGTGTTTAATTAAATTAAAATAATGATGAGGTCTTTTAGAAAATTTGTTTTAGATGATTCGAGGTCGGAAAGGAGACGATGGGAACACCGATGTAAAATTGATTTTTTTACAAAAATTTCTCTTGAAATACTTCCCCATGCAATAAACGATTTTATAGTAGTAAACTTATACGCCTTTTCAGCGCTATTTTCAAACTTTTAAATTGTGAAGGACTAGGGATTTTTATTTAAAAAGTGGGTAGCACTTTTATTAGAAAATTAGCACTTTATTTAAAATTTTTAGTAGAAATTCTATCCTCATCTCACCATCATGATTGAAACCACCTTTCACCTTATTTTATTAACTCTTTTTTTTTCAAATTTTAAAGGGTGGAAAAAGGGGGTATTTTGAATATCACTTTTAAAATTTATTGGAGTTGTACTCTTCTAAGCACCCTTATTAAATTAAAAGACCACTTTTTACTCCTCTATACACATGAAGTTCGGCCCCCTCTCCACAACTCACACAACCATCTCAAAAAAAAAAAAACTAAACCCTAACCCTCTCCAAGCTTGGGGCCGCTGCCCCCTACCCCTCCCTCACATTTTCACATCAACATTTCAAGCTTCTTCAGGATTTTAAGGTAGTTCCTGGTGTTCCTCACTATCCTTGAAGCCAAGAGCCCTTTTGGTTGTAAGTTTTAAATCTAAGGCAAGTACAAGATCTCTTTTATGCACCTCTCATTCATATTATGCATGATATGTGTAGATCTCTATATTTTAATGATTTGAATCTATACTTGACATTGAAACTGATGTATTTTCTCTGATTTTTCATGAAAAGGGCTGCCTAGGGTCGGATTCATAACCTGTTGGGTCAAAGGAGTGTGAGGCGTGATGGCTAGGGTTGGGGTGACTCTCGTCCAAGTGAGGGGCTGGGTTGTGGTAGTCCCTCGTCCAGTTTAGAGCAAAGGTCAGAGGATTTAGGGGTTGTGTAAGGGTCATAAGTCGAAGGGTAGGAGGCTGGAGTCGAGTACATGAGAAAATATGCAAGGGTTGGTGTGTGTGTGTTGAGTGGCTAGGGTATGGGAAGAGAGGATGTCGTGTTTGGGTCATGATTCGGTCTAGGTTGGCTAGGAATGAGTCTAGGGGTCACTAAGAGGCTGAGTAATGGTCTGGTTGTGGCTTTAGGTCATAATATTTGGGACAAGCTGAGGCTGGTCCGAGCCTCTCCCAGATGGGTCCCTGTGCACGACTAGTGAGGTTACGAGCATCGTGTAGGTCATGTCAGGCATCGTTTTTGGGTCTGGTTGGTTCCGGGAGTTAGATCATCTAGGTAGGGTCATGTGGGTCCAAGTTTGGATTGATTCGGTTAAGAAATGGAATTTTTATGAGTTTTACAGTTTAGTCACGCAAACGGCATCTCGTCGGGTAAAAAATGGTGATTTCGTGATTTTGGTTCTAGGGGCAGCCTGTTGTCATGAAATTATTAATTTGATGATTTTAAGTCATTTTGATGATATTTTACTATTTATTTCAATTATTTATGCATTTTATTATTTTATGAAAATTCTATGTTTAGGATAATGTTGAGGATTTCGGAAAAGTTATATTGAGGTGTAATGGTGTTTTAGGAGGTTGATAAAATTATTTGAGGTAGTATGAGGTAAAAATAAAATATTTTGAACGATGGGCCTTG
Organism: Dorcoceras hygrometricum; assembly: GCA_001598015.1. Classification (NCBI taxonomy): domain Eukaryota; kingdom Viridiplantae; phylum Streptophyta; class Magnoliopsida; order Lamiales; family Gesneriaceae; genus Dorcoceras; species Dorcoceras hygrometricum. Next base: position 204,572 of record KV004014.1, on the reverse strand, counting down.
ACAGTGGAAATTATGACGGATATTGGGCCGAAAAGTACCTGTGACAATATCAACTTTACGCGTAACGGACTCAAGAAAAGCACTGGGGTGCCTTACATTGACGGGAATGTATTCCAGAAAAGCACTGGGATGCCTTTCCAAGCCTAGTACTATTGTTTTGTATCTCGATCAAGCGACTCGAGGATTTGAAGGTTCACAGTCGAGCAACCAAAATGCTTGTTTTAGAATCCTTTAAATGCATATGCATGATTTTGAGGAAAATGATTTGAGAAAATTTATAACCCATTTTATCGCATTAATTGATAAAAAAAGGGTATTTGAGTACAAGTATTTTAATGCATGTGAGTGTATTATGTAGTGATTTCTATTGCCAATCTTGTACTTGTTGAGTCTTTAGACTCACTAAGTTTGATTGGTGCAGATAACGCAGAGGCTGAGATCGAGGGGCATGATCCTTGAGCAGACGACAGTCCAGCATGGCCAGACCAGTGACCATTTTTATTCCGCACTAATTTGAGAAATAGATGTTTATTTTGGGGTCGAGATGGATATTTGATTTTGAGGGACAAAGTTTATTTTGTTGCGCTTCTAAATTTAGATGGTGATCATTTTATTTTGAGCATATCAAATTTGAATTATTACTATTGTTGTTTTGAATTCCCAGGATTTTGGAATAATTAGTTTACTTAGTTAGGATTCTCTTGAGTATATTACCTGTTTAAAAAAAGAAATATTCCTAACTTTTAATTCTTTAGGAAATTTGCTTTTACTTTTTTAATTTTAGGAATAGTTTCAATTTGGTATCAGAGCATGGTTCTGGTTTGGGTTGTGCCTACAGCTGACCACAAGAAACTCAAGGAGTCTCGCCTTGAAGTCTGTAAGTCCTACTGCTTAACTGCTTTAGATACCGGTTTCTTTATTGTTATTGGATACATATTATCCTGAGGTTTTGACGTATTTACGAGATTGAGGTATTTATATTATTATTATTATGAGATTGGTTATTTATATGACTTTACTGTATTAAGGCATGTTGAGATTAAGTAGTGAATATTGTTACAAACCCAGATGCCTCCTAGACGCCAAGTGACCCCACCACAGACACCACCACCGCCACCCCCTCTGAGCTCTAGTGAGCAGGTCCTGGCGGGACTTGCACAGATTCTGCGACAGAATGCTGGTTCTTCACAGGCAGCACGGGTGGAGCTACCTTATGAGAAGTTTAGGAAGTTGGGACCCCTAGAGTTCGCGGGCTCCACTGACCCGTTTGTTGCTGAGGAGTGGGTCAGATCTCTGGAGAACATCTTCCGTTACATGAGGTTGGAGGATGCTTCTAAGGTGAGTTGCGCTGTATTCCAACTGAAGGGGGATGCTGCTCTCTGGTGGGAGGGAGCAGAGAAGACTGTGAGTCCAGACATGCTGGATTGGGATGGATTCAGGAAACTATTCTACTACAAGTACTTCACCCCTGACGTACAGGCAAAGTTGAAGAGGGAGTTCAGGAACCTCCGACTGGGAGACATGTCCGTCGCGGAGTACGTCAAGAAGTTTGATAGGAGCTGCCACTTCTCACACCTTATTACCGATGATTCTGCAGAGAAGTTACAGCACTTCCTTGATGGTCTGAGCCCCATGATCCTCAGGGATGTTCTGATGGCGGACCCCACTGATTATGGCGATGCACTCAAGAGAGCTTTCAGGTCCGAGCAGACACTAAAGGGATTCCGCATAGAAGTTCAAAAGAAGAGACCTTTCTAGATGCAGCCTCAGCAACAGACTCAGGCCAAGAGGCCGTTTTCTGGACCACAGAGCTGCAAGGACAGGGTTAGTATAATTTCTTTTAAGCAGCTAATTCTTCCATGCAAATTTGGTGATGATTGGACTTGATAGGGACAGCGTGACAGGCGCCGAGGCCCGCGCTTTCTTGGAGACCACAAAATCAGCAGGCGTTGAGACCCCGGCCCTCAATAGAGAAGCCCACATGCCAATCCTGCCGACGCCAGCATGCGGGAAAATGCTTAAAGGGAGTTGGAGTCTGCTACAAGTGCAAGCAGTCGGGCCACGTTTCATACGATTACCCGTAACTGTCACAACCTGCCACCGAGATAGTGTATGTGATGCAGGCCGAAGAGGCTGATCCAGACACCACGCTGTTCACAGGTAACCTTACACATACCGCTTTAATTCTTGCGAACGTAAGATTGTAGATCTGTGATATTTTATGAATAGAACTTGAGTATGGGTTGCGAATAGTATGGTTACTATTATATGCACGTGTGATGTCTACCAGGTAGAGTAGTCATATTAGGAGTAGCTACCAGAGCCTTGATCGATTCAGGGGTGACACTCTCTTTCATCTCTGAGAAGTTTGTACAGCGGAATGGATATTGCTCGGGAGAGCCTGATGGAGCATATGTTGGTGACAATTCCATCTAGAGAGGAGCTACGTATGGCCAGCATCGCTTATCGATAGCGGCTGTCCGTCGTTCTTAGCCAGCATCACGATGACTAATTTAGCAGAGAGCCCATCACTTTCAGACGTGGAGATTGTCAGAGAGTATACAGACATCTTTCCTGAGGATATTGCAGGAGTCCCACCGGAGCGAGAGGTGGAGTTTGCTATGAGTTGTTGCCAGGTATCGGGCCAATCTCTAAGGCACCGTATCGTCTTTCTTCCATCGAGATAAAGGAGCTGAAGGAGCAAATTCAGGAGTTGCTGGATAAGGGGTTTATTCGTCTGAGCGTATCCCCTTGGGGTGCACCCGTTCTATTTGTGAAGAAGAAGGATGGGAGTATGCGGCTTTGCATTGATTATAGGGAGCTGAATGAAGTTACTATTAAGAATAAGTACCCGTTTCCATGAGTAGAGGATCTCTTTGACCAGTTGCAGGGAGCTTCGATTTTCTCAAATATAGATCTACGATCTGGATACCATCAATTGAGGGTGAGGGAGTCTGATGTGTATAAAACGTCATTCAGAACGTGCTATGGGCATTACAATTTCTTGGTTATGACCTTTGGATTGACTAACGCTCCAGCAGTCTTCATGGATCTCATGAACCGCATTTTTCATCCGTACCTTGACCAATTCATCATCGTCTTCATTGATGACATACTTATTTATTCGAGGAGTAGGGATGAACACAGCCAGCATCTGTGGACCGTTTTGGGAGTACTGAGGGAGCGGAAGCTGTACGCAAAATTCAGTAAGTGTGAATTTTGGTTGGAGAGAGTGACATTTCTTGGGCACATCATTTCTAGCCGAGGTGTGGAGGTAGATCCGTCTAAGGTAGAGGCAGTCAGATAATGGGCAGTGCCAAAGAACGCATCTGAGATTCGTAGCTTTCTAGGGTTGGCAGGGTATTATAAAAAATTCATCAAGGGCTTTTCCTCCATTGCAGTGCCCTTGACTGCGTTGACGAAGAAGAATGCCAAGTATACCTGAAGCCCGGAGTGCCAGCAAAGCTTCGATACTTGAAGCAAGCTCTCATCTTAGCACTTGTCTTAGATATGCCGTTAGGGCAAGGAGACTTTGTGATTTATACTGATACGTCTAAGCTAGGCCTAGGCACAGTATTAGTACAGAATGACAAGGTAATAGCTTATGCCTCGAGACAAGTGAAGATGCATGAGAAGAATTATCCGACACACGATCTGAGCTAGCAGCAGTCGTATTTGCACTTAAGATTTGGAGGCATTATCTTTACGGAGAAAAGTGCAAGATCTTCACCGACCACAAGAGCCTGAAGTATTTCTTCACACAGAAGGAGCTTTACATGAGATAGAGGAGATGGCTAGAGTTGGTGAAAGATTATGACGGTGATATTAGCTTCCACCCGGGGAAAGCTAATGTGGTGGCCGATGCCTTGAGTAGGAAGACCGTAGTTATTGCACATCTGACAGTTTCAGGGTCTTTGCAGAGGGAGATTTAGAATTTTGGGCTAGAGGTTTATACCGCGGGGAGAGCGCTAGACTGAGTTCAATGACTGTACGGTCCACGCTATTAGACCGCATACGTGATGGTCAGACCAGTGACGAGCAGCTGCAGAAGTGGAGACTAAGGGATGAAGAGAAGGGCAGTGGACTCTACACAGTGAGCGATGGGATTGTGAAGTTTAGAGGTCAATTTTGGGTTCCTTCAGGTGATGCACTGAGAGAGCTGATTATGACGGAGGCTCATGCGTCACCATACTCCATGCACCCAGGGAGCACGAAGATGTACAGAGATCTACAACAGTTGTATTGGTGGCCAAGTATGAAGCGAGACATCACCCGATTTGTGTCTGAGTGCTTGACTTGCCAGCAGGTCAAGGTAGAGCGTCAGAGACCTGCTGGACTACCGAGACCACTCCTATTCCTGAGTGGAAGTGGGAGAATATTTTGATGGACTTTATAGTGGGCCTATCGAGGTCGGTCAGAGGCTCGAACTCTATATGGGTGATTGTGGACCGACTCACCAAGTCAGCACGTTTTCTGCCGGTGAAGACCACCTTCACCATGACACAGTATGCCGAGTTGTACATTAGAGAGATTGTCAGACTACATGGGATACCAGTTTCAATAGCCTCTGATAGAGATGCTCACTTTACATCGGCTTTCTGGAGGAGTCTTCATGCTTCACTAGGGACGAAGCTGCAGTTCAGCACCACTTTTCACCCACAGACAGATGGACAGACTGAGAGGGTGAAGCAGATACTGGAGGATCTACTGCGAGCTTGTGCCATTGATTTTCAGGTAGTTGGGAGACCAAGCTGCCACTAGTAGCGTTTGCATACAATAATAGCTTTCAGGCCTCCATAGACATGGTACCATATGAGGCACTCTATGGGAGGAAGTGTAGGTCCCCCATTCATTGGGATGAAGTTGGAGAGAGAGAAGAGATTGGACCAGAGATAGTTCAGCAGACATGTACCACAATACTGAGGATCAGGGATAGGATGAGGATCGCGCAGAGTAAGCAGAAGAGATATGCTGATCTGAGATGGAGAGAGCTGGAGTTTTCGGTAGGGACCATGTATTCGTGAAGGTAGCACCCATGAAGGGCGTGATGAGGTTTGGAAAGAAAGGGAAGCTGGCTCCCAGATACATAGGACCCTTCGAGATTCTCGATAGAGTGGGGACATTAGCTTATCGAGTCGCACTACCACCGAGCCTAGCAGCGGTACATAACGTCTTTCACATCTCCATGCTCAGGAAGTATGTACCGAACCCCTCTCATGTACTGAACGTTGAGCCACTACAACTATCTCCACAGCTGACGTTTGAAGAGCAACCATATGAGGCACTCTATGGGAGGAAGTGTTGGTCCATTTCATTGGGATGAAGTCAGATAGAGAGCGGAGATTGGACCAGAGATAGTTCAGCAGACAGCTACCATAGCACTGAGGATCAGGTATAGTATGAGGACCGCGCAGAGTAGGCAGAAGAGCTATGCTGATCTGAGATGGAGAGAGCTGGAGTTTTCGGTAGGGACCATGTATTCGTGAAGGTAGCACCCATGAAGGGCGTGATGAGGTTTGGAAAGAAAGGGAAGCTGGCTCCCAGATACATAGGACCCTTCGAGATTCTCGATAGAGTGGGGACATTAGCTTATCGAGTCGCACTACCACCGAGCCTAGCAGCGGTACATAACGTCTTTCACATCTCCATGCTCAGGAAGTATGTACCGAACCCCTCTCATGTACTGAACGTTGAGCCACTACAACTATCTCCACAGCTGACGTTTGAAGAGCATGCTACTCGGATCTTGGCCAGACAGGACCGGAAGCTACGCAACCGGACCATTCCCATGGTCAAAGTCCAGTGGCTGAACCATTCGAAAGAGGAAGCTACGTGGGAAGTAGAGACTGATATCAGGGAGCTACCCAGATCTATTCGATAAGCTTTCGAATTTTGAGGACGAAATTCTTGTTAAGGGGGAGAGTATTGTAACGCCTAGGAATTTCTCTACATAATCGCATGCCTTAGTATTTACTTCTATTCATAGTATTGATTTATTTCTTTTTATGATTATGGATTAGTGTTTAATTAAATTAAAATAATGATGAGGTTTTTAGAAAATTTGTTTTAGATGATACGAGGTCGGAAAGGAGACGAGGGGAACACCGATGTAAAGTTGATTTTTTTTAAAAAAATTTCTCTTGAAATACTTCCCCATGCAATAAACGATTTTATATTAGTAAACTTATTAAGCCTTTTCAGCGTTATTTTCAAACTTTTAAATTGTGAAGGACTAGGGATTTTTATTTAAAAAGTGGGTAGCACTTTTATTAGAAAATTAGCACTTTATTTAAAATTCTTAGTAGAAATTCTATCCTCATCTCACCACCATGATTGAAACCACCTTTCACCTTATTTTATTAACTCTTTTTTTTCAAATTTGAAAAAAAAAAAAAAAAAACTAAACGCTAACCCTCTCCAAGCTTGGGGCCGCAGCCTCCTACCCCTCCCTCACCATTTTCACATCAACATTTAAAGCTTCTTCAGGATTTTGAAGGTAGTTACTGGTGTTCCTCACTATCCTTGAAGCCAAGAGTCCTTTTGGTTGTAAGTTTTAAATCTAAGGCAAGTACAAGATCTCTTTTATGCACCTCTCATTCATGTTATGCATGACATATGTAGATCTCTATATTTTAATTATTTGAATTATATTTGACGTTAAAACTGATGTATTTTCTTTGATTTTTCATGACAAGGGCTGCCTAGGGTCGGATTCATAGCCTGTTGGTTCAAAGGAGTGTGAGGCGTGATGGCTAGGGTTGGGGTGACTCTCGTACAAGTGAGAGGCTGGGTTGTGGTAGTCCCTGGTCCAGTTTAGGGTAAATGTCAGAGGCTTTAGGGGTTGTGTAAGGGTCAGAAGTCAAAGGGTAGGAGGCTGAAGTCGAGTACGTGAGGAACTATGCATGGGTTGGTGTGTGTGTGTTGAGTGGCTAGGGTTTGGGAAGAGAGGATGGCGTGTTTGGGTCATGATTCGGTCTAGGATGGCTAGGAATGAGTCTAGGGGTCACTAAGAGGCTGAGTAAGGGTCTGGTTGTGGCTTTAGGTTTAAATATTTGGGACAAGATGAGGGCTGGTCCTAGCCTCTCCCAGATGGGTCCCTATGCGTGACCAGTGAGGTTACGAGCATTCTTTTGGTAATTTCAGGCATTTTGTTTGGGTTCGGTTTGTTCCAGGAGTTAGATAATCGAGTTAGGGTCACGTGGGTCTAAGTTTGGAGTGATTTTGTTAATAAATGGAATTTTTATGATTTTTACGATTTAGTCGCGCAAACGGCATCTCGTCGGGTCAAAAATGGTGATTTCGGGATTTTGGTCCTAGGGGCAACCTGTTGTCATGAAATTATTAATTTGATGATTTTAAGTCATTTTGATGATATTTTACTGTTTATTTCAATTATTTATGCATTTATCATTTTATGAAAATTCTATGTTGAGGATAATGTTGAGGATTTTCGGAAAAGTTATATTGAGATATAATGGTGTTTTAGGAGGTTGATAAAATTATTTGAGGCAGTATGAGGTAAAAATAAAATTTTCTGAACGATGGGCCTTGACTGTGGAAATTTATGACGGATATTAGACCGGAAAAGTACCGTGTGACAATATCAACTTGACGCGTAACGGACTTCAGAAAAGCACTGGGGTGCCTTACATTGTTGGGACGGATTCCAGAAAAGCACTAGATGCCTTTCCAAGCCTAGTACTATGGTTTTATAGCTAGATGAAGCGACTCGAGGATTTGACGGTTCACAGTCGAGAAACAGAGTTCACCCAAAATTCTTGTTTTAGAATCCTTCAAATTCATATGCATGATTTTGAGGAAAATGATTTGAGAAAATTTATACCTCATTTTATCGCATTAATTGTTATAAAAAAGGGTATTTGAGTACAAATATTTTAATGCATGTGAGTGTATTATGTAGTAATTGCTATTGCCAATCTTGTACTTGTTGAGTTTTTAGACTCACTACGTTTGATTGGTGCAGATAATGCAGAGGCTGAGATTGAGGTGCAGGATCCTTGAGCAGACGACAGTCCAGCATGGCCCGACCCAGTGACCATTTTTATTCCGCACCAATTAGAGAAATAGATGTTTATTTTGGGATCGAGATGAATATTTGATTTTGAGGGACAAAGTTTATTTTGTTGCACTTCTAAATTTAGATGGTGATCATTTTATTTTGAGCATATCAAATTTTGAATTATTACTATTGTTGTTTTGAATTCCCAGAATTTTGGAATAATTAAGTTCACTTAGTTAGGATTCTCTTGAGTATATTACATGTTTTTAAAAAAAAAATTCCTAGCTTTTATTTCTTTAGGAAATTTTCTTTTACTTTTTAAATTTTAGGAATAGAGAGTTATGGTGTTTCACCCTTTGCTCGAGTTGTTCCTCGTTTCGATGGCATATCTTCTAAAAGCACTTACAGAATCAATGCCGCTCAAGAGGTGTAAGCCTGTGACGTAAAATCCACCACAGTGAACAATACGAAGTTAATTTTCAATGAATGGTGTTAACACAATCCTCAACGAGATATCAACCGCTCAACGAGCAAGCAAAATATTCCACATAATATAGCTCGTTGGAGGCAAGAGAGATCATCAATTTGGAGAAAAAAATTACTACCAAGAAAGATAGAAACTCTCTCCAAAGCACAACATTGGATGAAGAATTGGTCGCCGCCAAAATATTTGAACTAACACCTTTCAACGCTGGCGGAGGTCAAATAGAGTCGCATATAAAAGCACATGGAGCACATTAGTTAAAAAAAGAGAATAGATCAAAACGAAATGTTAATTAGAAAAGATACCACACATATTTCCAAAAGGAAAGACTGTCATAGGGATAAAATGACTTACTCAATCCCTGTCGATAGATTTCACATTCTTGGACCAATGAATCGAAACCAAGCTGGGGGCAGATTCTTGGAATTTTGAATGTCGAGACTTATACGATTTGCATCAAATTTATGCACAACGATTCCATGTGAAAACAGTACGTTAATCTTTTCTTTTTGTCCACATGCAACTATGACGAGCAACCAAACAAAGTTTTATATAAATTTTTCACATGCAAATTGTCTCTTTGCAACGCTCCAACAAAAAGTCCAACAATCATTCACGTGAAAGAAGATAAAGGAGAGATAGATAACACATAACAAAGTAAAATGTAGGAAAAAGGGTCCCGCCGCCACTGTAAAACATACAGTGAAATCAATGGCCTTCGGTGTAACAATTTCGGACAGAAAGAAGAAAACAATGGACCTACTTCGTTCAGCTCCTCTGATTTTGTTATCTTAGTGTTCTTTGTTTCATCAATCTTTGGCGCAAAGATCCACGGAATCGCCCCTATCCACGGGCCATTTTCATGGCACCAGAAACTGTTACACTGTTCTGGCCCGGATGCGACGACCGTTCCACCATTTTCATGGCGTTTTCAAGCAGAAACACGTCGTCCCAGAGCAGCCTCCGTGATGACCTGGAACTACGCATCGGTTGACTCCTTTCCAGTTCCAGAACGGTCGTTCCGTGACCATTTTGGCAAACCGTGGTTGCAACACACTTATATGGCTGATGGAAGTTGATAAGCGATGTGCTGGTTGAATTCGAGGGGGGTGATTGGATGGTGAAGTAGCAGATACGTGGCTTGGGTTTCGTTGTGGGGTGGTGGGGGTGGGGGGCGTGGCTGGGTGTGGATGATGTTTTTTGTGTTTCGTGTTTTGATTTCTGATTTTGTATTTATTTTTTATTTTTGGTAGAGAGACACGAACTTGGACATAGGTATGGGCAAAGGGCACATACCTTTGTACATGTGCACTAACTTCTTTTGAAATATATATAGGTGCATGGACCCCGGACTAGGGTTCAGGTTTGGGTCCTTGAGCCCTTTGTCGAAAACAGGTTGCGTCTGGTTTTTTTTTAACACGGACCCAGACAAGAGTGTTTGTCAGGCCCGGTGCACAACACAGAGATTAACCACGCAATAAACAACCGCGAAAGCATTTAAAAGTAGCTAAAATTTTTCGCTTTGGCCTGACTTAGAAAAACAAGTAAAAAATAAATTGATACTCAAAATATTGGTTTTACAAAAACATCAAAAGCTGAACACTAGCAGCTACAGATAACCATACAACAATCACAAGACAAACATCGAATGTATCCCAAATAACAAAACTAATAATCAGCAATAGAACGTCACATCCTTACGGGACATTACCCAATGACGACTCTATTACATAATCATACAATATATTGGGACACTCTATCCACCTCTCTGGGCACCGCCAGCTGAGTCATCTCCTCGACCAGCTGATAAACCTTGGTAACCTGAACAATACATAAACAAGAAAACAACCAGCCCCAGAGGGACATGGGTCAAACCCCAGTACGGAGAGCAATACAAACATCAATTAGATAGCAACAGATATAAATGCACGTGCTATGCATGAGACAGTAGGATGCAAGGCTACAAACGAATCAAGAAGCCAAAGGAGCTCAAGGACCAGCTCAGCAGCTATCAACAGATCGAACAACGGATAGTGGCCACGAAGCATGTGAGAGCGTGTTAGGCCTCGTGCTCAATCATAGAGTTTAACCACACAAACACATAGCGAAAACACTAAAATAGTGGCTAAAATTTCGCTTTTTGGCCTGACTAAAAGATTACATAATTTAAAGTACTAAAATACTCAAAATACAGGTTTTACAATGCTCAATACACAACTACATCTCATACAGCATACAAACATAGAGTGACTCCCAAATAAACAGAGGATGAGTCTCTCGCTGAACATAGATACAAACAATATAACGAAAATATCATATACATCTACTACATATAACTGGGACACTCTATCCACCTCCTGGGGCACCACCAGCTGGATCAACTCCACGACCAGTGGTGAAACCATGATAACCTGAAAATGCACACAGGCAAACAAACACCAGCCCCAGAGGGACACAGGGTCAAACCCCAGTATGGAGAGCAACTGAAAAACAGCAGTTAAATAGCAACAGATAAAATGCAAGTGCTATGCATGAGAACAAGGCTACAACCGAAGACAGGGAGCCAAAGGATCTCAAAGAACTGCTCAACAACCGAAACAAATCAACTGAAAAACAGTGGCCACGGGGTGTGTGAGTATATGGGAGCTACCAACTTGTCTCAACACACGGTATCAGGTGCAAAACACAGTACTCAACCTGTTGTTGCCTAGCTCTTGAGATGTGGGAGCTACCCACTCCGCTCATAGCGGCCAACAGATCCCAGCAAGGAGGTGAGGTATACGGGAGTTACCGCTCGTCCTCAAAACAAGCACCCTGATACGCACAGATCAAGATAACAAGGCACGACTAAACAAGATCTGAATGCAACATGAATAATGCGTGTATGCAATGAAAGCTTGCAGATAACAATACAACAGAAGCAAGCGGATAATAGCACCGACGCATACACAACAGCACACATAATATCCATGCTCAATTCAACGCTGTAAGACAAGCTCACATCCCTACCTCAAGTCTTCTGAGCTACAATTACCACAAGGCAGTCCCGAGCAACACAGATCTCACACCTGCTAAGCCAAACACAGATACTAGCTCAGGGACAATAGCACAACACTAGGAATTGGGAGCTACGAGCTCAACCAAATCTGTCCTACCCTTATAACACAACAGAAGACTCTAAACGAAGCACAAGGTAGGATCTTAATGTTAGAGTAGATGCCCAACTAGCCAACTTGTGGCGTGTGGGTTTTATAGACTCTTGTATATGACAATCTTTATTTATGAAATACGCATTTATTTATGGCATTCTTTATTTTCATTATGTTAATAATGTTAACAATTGTGTTGGATAAAGACCTAGAATACACCATAGTGTATGTTAGATGTGATAGTGGATATGATGGCTATCATGAAACACATCTAATAGTCACTGTGTATTCTGAATTTGTTCCTAGTCGATTGGGCCGTCAAAATGAGGATAAGGCCGCCCGAGCTTGAGACTAGCATCTGCGATGTGAAGTACCATGTTTCATTGGTAGGGAACATTGTGATGTTCTGAGC